>CAHIKZ030002496.1:0-47500 GCA_903632075.3 Acanthosepion pharaonis | reverse complement strand
CTCCACGAAATCGCTAAAAAAAGAGCATAGCTTGATAAAAAAGACGCTAACCTTACCGAAAACAAAATTTTATCGTCTAAATGCTTATGTTATTATTAAGAGGAAAGACCAGTTTTTTTTTTTTAAATTATTTTTTTTAATTTTTTCTTTTTAGAACATTCTAAATTTTGATTAAAAAGAAAAAAAAAAAAACTTGTTTCTCTTTGTATCAGCAGAACTAGTAAATAACAGACAATTTTTAGCATGTTTTTTTGGTATGACACATTAATTTGGAAAATCTTGCAAAAATATAAATAATTGTCGGATGTTAATGAAACTTTCAGGAACTATTCAAAGATGATCGAAATTATTATATGTTCTTTTTTTATTAAAGTCATGGCAGAAATATTTTTTTAAATATTACCCACCCCCATAACTAATTTTATGAAAACGCTAGAAATTCGATCGCATCGGGTTTAGTGATTACAATAGTTAAAAGCACAAGGCTTTGAGGAATGCAAATCATTTTTTTTTTTAAGACAACAAAAAAAAAAAAAAAACAAGACAAGACAAGAGACAACAAAAAAAAACAAGACAAGAGACAACAAAAAAAAACAAGACAAGAGACAACAAAAAAAAAAGACAAGAGACAACAAAAAAAAAACAAGACAAGAGACAACAAAAAAAAAACAAGACAAGAGACAACAAAAAAAAACAAGACAAGAAAAAAAAAAAAACAAGACAAAAACAACAAAAAAAAACAAGACAAAAGACAACAAAAAAAACAAGACAAAAGACAACAAAAAGAACAAGACAAAAGACAACAAAAAAAACAAGACAAAAGACAACAAAAAAAACAAGAAAAAAGACAACAAAAAAAAAAAAACAAAAAAAACAAAAAACAAAAAAAAAACAACAAAAAAAACACAAAAAAAAGACAACAAAAAAACAAGAAAAGACAACAAAAAAACAAAAAAAACAAAAAAAAAACAAAAAAAAAAAAAAAAGACAACAAAAAAAACAAGACAACAAAAAAAAACAATACAAAAAAAAAAAACAAGACAAAAGACAACAAAAAAAAAACAAAAAACAAGACAAAAGACAACAAAAAAAAAACAAAAAACAAGACAAAAGACAACAAAAAAAAAACAAGACAAAACCAAAGACAAAAAAATCAAAAGAAAAAAACAAAAGACAAAAAAAGAATTAGTGTCCATAAATTAAAATATATATATATATATATATATAAATTAATTTCTCGAAATTTCCAAAAATTAAATGTGTTAAAAAAAAAAAAAAAAAACAGTTTCTGAAAGTCATTAAAATCCGACAATTTGCAAGAATTTCCAAATGAATGTTTTTCACCGCAAAATGACGCTCAAATTTCCCATATTATTTTAAAATTTATAGTCACCTGTTGGCAAGAAAAGCATTATTTAAAAAGATTTTGGAAGGTTTTTGAAAAGCATAAAACAAAGAAAAAGCCAAATAAACAGAATAATTAGGTCTTTCTTCTTAACGATTTGCCATAAAAAGTAAAAAACAAAACAAAAAAAAGCTGTTTATAAGTTTAGGGGGCATTTGTTCATGTATTGTATGCTCATTTTTTTTTTTTTTTTTAGCGAATCTTTGAACTTTGGAAAAAGCAAACAAAATCACCTTTTACTTTTAGTTTTCATAAATAAACGGAATCCATTTAAATCAGATTTCAATAATTTTTCTGTTAATTAGCATATTTTACTTTTTAGGACGGTAGGGTATTATTTTTTAAGCCCACTAATGGTTTTCTAACCAGTGAATAGAGAACAGAGTTGTTTAAAAATAAAAAAAAATTTTTTTGCTACTTTTTTTTTTTTTACCCTTTTCAATGAAGACAAATTACTTTTACAGTAACAGTTGTGAGTTGAGTAACAATTTTTGACAAGAGAGAAAATTAAACGAACCCCCCCACCAAAAAAAAACTGTTCCCAAATAAGAATTTTTGTTATTGTTATCAAAGATGTTTAGAAAACAGAATTGATTTTTAAATTTACACATGTGTATAGACAGAATAATTTTACATTACAAGGAGTGGAAATTGATGTGGTCGTCATTGGCATCGATCAAACATGAAGTGGGGCTCGACACTCAGGCATGTAGGAAAAGGAAAAAAAATCATCCTTTTGGTATCAGTTCATTTCATTATAAAAGTAAAGTGGTTGGTGACAGTTTTTTTGTAACCATAATTATTTTGCTAGAAGGGTTACAATTAAAAATATTGCTAACAAAATAATTACTACCCACCTAACTAAGCCTTCATAGTTCATTTCATTTAGGACTCATTTGTTTAGCCATAGAACATCAATTATTCATAAGAAATAGTTTAGAATGAAAAAAAAATGACTTGTTAGATAAAAATAAAATAGTTAACCTATTTAATTAATTATAAAGAATTCCCGCATGAAGTTAGAAGGGCGTGGCCCATTTCTACAACAGAAGTCACTTCTCACTTCATGAAACGGATTATTAAAATATTTAAGATTTTAAAAGGAAAAAACATTGACAAAATAAGTCACCCCTCATTTAAATCCGAATGTTTTAACAGACTAAACTTTAGTCACTAAAAAAAAAAAAAAAAAGTAACCGAGAAAGCTACGACGTAGAATTTATTTCCAAAACCAGAAAAATAAAAATGCGGCATTGATTTGATAAGAACTTGCTTCTTTAAGTTTTTATGCAAAAATATTTGAAACATGGGTGGTATACGGTCAAATTTGAGATTATCTGATCTATAACTGCACCAACTTCTAATTGGGCTGGAAGTAATAAACCCAGTTTAATGAGAACGAAATCAAGTTCACTTCCCACACACACGAGAAGCTACAAACCTTGTTTTAACTAGGGCGTGGCCACAAGAATCATGCTGAGGACAATCTCTCCCTATTTCCGTTCAACATTTTTTAAATCATTATGTAACTTTTTACGAAGGACAACGTCAATTATTTGACCGAAGAAGCATAATGAGATAAAAAAAAAAGCAAGAGGTTTTCGTTTTATTAATTATCCTTGTCCCTTTGTAAAAGCTGCTTTGAAGAAATTGGCACCACCGAATAAGAATCATTGATAGATTGTGTCGAATTGCAACGAAGAAAAAAATATATATTTAGACATTCAATTTCAATTCATTCAGTATTTTGGAAAAAGACATGTAGCTAGTAATTAATTGGATTAAATTAAATACTAATCAATCAGCATTAATACTACTGTACGTAAGGCAATAATAGTCGAGGTCACACCATTAAAAAAAAAAAAAAAAAGAAAAAAAAAGACTTGTTTACTTAAATTAGAAGGGGGCACTGTAATAGAATTAATTAACTACATAAATATTAGAAATATTGATAGAAATATTCATGAAGAGACAAGACAAAACGTCAAATACAAATTTTGTTTTTGTAATAAAGAGGAGGAAGAGTTTTGTCGTTACGTTATGTGGTAGAAATAAAAAAAATTGGATGTATGGAAAAATTATTTCAAGTGTAAAAATGAATGTTGAGTAAAAATGCCATACGATAAGACAGTGGCATCAATATTGGCAAAAACTAACAAATACAAGCTAACTAACATCTTTCGCCTTTTCAGTATTCAAACTTAATTTTAAGGCAAGAGTTAAGAGTACGTTCATAAAGTTTAAAAAAAGAAAGAAAAAGTATATTTGTTTTTTTAATGAAAAGTTTTAGATATAATTTCAGTATTCGGATACTACTGTATTGCTACATGACAAAAATATTCAAATTCAGCAAATTAACTAAAATAATAATTAGAAAATTCAGTACCATGAATGAAATGATTTTTTTTTTTTTAAATAATAAAAAAAAGGATGTGTTATGATCTACTAATCATCATAGCAACATAAAATAGAAGCTATAAAGTAATTGATAAAAATAGGATAAATCAGGAATCCAGAAAAAAAAAAAAAACTGAATTGAACACTATCTTCACAGAAGAAAGCAACATCTGAAAATTGACATTTGTTTAAACCAGAAGTTTACTAGTAGATAACAAATCTAAAAAAAACCTTTGAATTTAAGATTAAAATAAAATCTGTTAAGAATTTAACATGAATAAAATAAAAGTGCAAAACCTAAAGTTGAAGATATCATTTTTCTTTCTTGCTTTTACAAGAAAATGTTTTGATAAAAATTTGTATTTTTTATGTCAAGCCTTGTTTACATTTTACAAAGTCAAAAACAAAATTCATTGAAAAATAAGAACGAATTTTTTTTCCACCTAGTTACTAGGTCCTAATATTTTGTTTATCTTTAAAGATAAATCCACCCATTATTTGGCCAAAAAGGATAGCAACTGCAAAAATGGTTTTGTTTCTTTTTATCCAAAGCAAATCACATAAAAAAAGGTGCAGTAAGATTTATTTTTCTCAAATTTTGAATAAAATGTTACACATAAATAATGACTGTTTTGTCATTATTTCAATTATTTAGAAATTTCCATTTACTTTAGTTTAGAAATATGTAAATAAATGCTGGTTAAATGTTTACTGCCTGTTGAAGATGTGTAAAAAAAAAATTCAATCAAAAATGATTTTGTAACAAACTGTAACAAAATAGTAACATTGTAACAATTTTTGTGATCTTCGAAATGTGTTAGTGTTATCCACAATACATTATTAAAATTTTAATTATGACAAGACAAATGAAGAAAAAGGATAAAATTTTGATATTTTTTCTATTTTTGCCCAGATTGAAAAAAAAAAAAAAAAAAAATCTTTTTAACATTAACAATCATTTTTCTGAAAAAAAAAAAAAACTATTTTCCAATCAAACTGACAATAACCAACTTCGGAAGTTATTTTAAAAGACGATACTACAATTTAATTTTATACTTTTTTTTTCCACATGCATAAAAAAACACAGTAAACATGGATATTTATTTATTTTTTTTATAGTGGGTGAATAATCATTTAAAGTTTAAATTTTAAACGAAATAGCAACAATCACGACGATAGTACTTTAACTTTAGGGATATATTTTTTTAATTGTCAAAGGAGACAATTATGAAAATAACTGTAAGTGATTACATTCATAAAGCCTCTACTAATTACATCAAGAGTTAAGTTTTACTTTTCATTAATGTTTATTAGGATATCTGCCCAGAGACTCACCGGAGACGACCATCACTTCGTTAGGTCCACACACTTCGAACCCCATTTTGGTTATTCTTTTTAAAAAATAATTACGACAGGGGTTTGTTTTTATAAATAGAAATTTGGATTGCTGTTAAGAAAACCACGAAAAGTATTTCTGCTTTAAAATAAATCCTGGTTGCTGCTTAAGAGCCACAATAAAAAAAAAAAAATAAACTGCTCAGTAGGTCACCGTATATATCCAACTGCCTTCGAATAATGGCTGCTACGACGATTCGATTTTCCCCATCTAACCCAGCCACACGTGACATAGAGCCTTGTTATTGGATGGTTTTCAACCTCATTAGCATATAACCCCCTTTAAAATATTTAGAACATCACATTTTTCCTTCTTTTTACATTCTTTCCTATTAACAAGAGAAAAAGGGTCTTTGAATGAATGAATGAATAAATAAATAAATAAATAAATAAATAAATATGACGCCAACATATGCATGTTCCTCCACTGATTCCAGACACGAATACCCCTGTAACTCTGTTCCTAGACAAACTACTTGTAGAATGTAGGTAGAATGAATGTTCTTTAATAAAGTGTTTTTTTTTTTAATTCTATCACAGAATTATACATGTCTATGTCTGTTTTTTCCCCATGAACAAAGTATTATGATCATATCGCAGGTATGGTAGTGCTAATATTGGGATGATTAGAAGTAAGTTTCTCTCTGCCAGTGGAAACTATAGGAGAAAATTATCAAGAATAACATTTAAAAATAAATAACTTAATGGAGGTAATATTAATAAAGAATCAATGTCTTAAGCACGAGTAATATTGCAGGAGATTAGCACAAGAGAAAAAATTAATAATAAAATGAAAATACAATAAGAATTTGGCAAAGTTCTTTACTGTAGTAATACAGATTATTTTATTAAAATATTTAAAACAAAATTTGTAAAATGTACAATATTTTTAGGAAGCATATACCAATATAGAAAAAATTCTGTTCTTTATTTTAAGACTGAATTGGTAACAAATGATAAAATTCTACTTTTGAAATTGTCTCATTACATTTTTTCAACTATCTGAAAATTATTCACATTCAAAAAACATCCTATGTCTAGCCATAGTGTGGGAAAACTAGCTGGTTATATTCAATGCCTCAAACTGGAGTGACTATTGGAACTTAAATTCAGCCCACACCTCAAGTTGAACTTGTACATATAATCCATCGCTAAAGATGCTGGAAAAATGGTCAGTTCCCTGTACCACTCTAGTAAGTACCTGACTCCTCCTGCTATCTTCTACCTTTACAAGAGCCAGATCAGCCCCAAAATGGAGGACTGTTGCCATATATGGGCAGGAGCTGCCCAGTCTTCATTTTCCAGTCTTGATATAGTCCAGAAGCGTCACTGTCCTTGTGGGTGACAAATTATTTTCCACTCTACAACTCTTTTTCACAGATGAAATGTTGCAAGTCTCTCACTGCTCTATTGCTATTTCCATGGAAAGTGCTCAGACAAATTAATTCCACCGGTTCTAATCTTCATGGCTAAGACCTGCCATGCCACGTACATTGTAGTGAATCACCTTCATATTCCATTGGTGAGATGTAGGTTCCATTCAAGCAACTTCTTCCCACAAACTGTTCCTTTGTGAAACTGACTCTTAAGAAGATGCTTCCCAGATCACTACAATCTTAACCTGTTCAAATCTATGATTAATTGCTTATTTTCTCCACATATCCACATAAACTGTACTACTCGATCTGTAACTCTCTACCTTGAGTGTCTCTCGGGCCTTGTACAAGGTCAACATCATTGTTAAATAAAAATGAATCCAAACTGGGCAATAGTCTGATTAAACTATGAAAACTGGGACAAAATAAGTTGACTCTTAAAACTCACAGCAAGAACATTGTTTCTAACCCTAGTCATCCTGATAAGTCTAAACTTCGAATGCTCATTTCAAAACTTATTAACTAAATCAAGTTTGGAATTAAATTCAGGAAAAACATAATATGTGAAGTAATATAAGTAACCTTCCTATTGCCTACTCAATTTGCATTGGGTCTGCTTTGGTATTCTGATCACCTACTAAAATTAACTGCTTCAACAGTATCACAAAGGAGTCAGTGCAACAAAAAAAGCAGTTCACCTCCTGCTGTCATTAAATGTATAAGCTCTAATGAACCTCAATGCATCCTCCTTTATACTAAGATCCAGCACACAATCTGTCTGCTGGATCTCTGAAGACTAGCATACAGGTTGAGTGCCAAGAAAAACCTCTTAAATATCTATATGGTGAAAAGAGGTGAAACCTTCTTGACAAAATACCTTCACAGTCACTTGCAATAAAATGAGTATCTTGTAGATAACATACAAAATTTTGCAAGCCTTACCCAAAAGGAGTTGGAGAAACAAAATAGTTTTTCACTATTTTTAATACAGTCCCCCTTGACATCAATGCACTTGGTCCAATGATGCTTAAGCATTGCAGTCCCATCCTGGATGAAGGTGGAGTCCTGGTCCTCCAAAAACTCCTCCACAGCACATATGATCTTATCATTGTGCCCATTATAGTGACCATGCAGGTGGAATTTGAGCACCCCTGCTTCCAGCTTCAGAATAAAAAAAAAAACAGAAGCTATCACCCTGCCAACAGATGCTGCCTGCTTAAATTTCTTTGGGGTGGATAACCAAAGTGTTTCCACTATTTGCTTTGAATTTTTGATTCAGGTTTGAAGTGGTGAACCCAAGTTTTATCTTGAGTTACTAATCTCTGGTGGAAATTCTCAGGGTTGGCCTGGAAGCAAGTCAGAAGTGTCAACCCTTTTCAGTTTCTGTGCTGGTGCCAGCATTATTGGGACCTATCTTGCAGACAGTTTGCTCATCCTCAAACAGTATGGACCAAACAAGAACTTAGCTATCTGCTGGACAGTCATCAAAAACTATATGGTGAATGGCATCAACTTGTTCATCAGTGGTTGAGGTTTTTGGACAACCTGACTGAAGGTAATCTTCTGTGCTGTCTATGTCCTGCTTGAATTCTGCAGTTCACTTCTTCACTCACCTTTGTATGGGTTTCACCTGCACAGAAATTAAGACAGAAATTTGAATAAGTTTTACTAGTTTTATAAGAAGTGGTAGTGTGTTGCCACAACAAAAATGGCTCTTCGTTCTGGGTAAGGCTTAAAATTTTCTGAATAACCTTTGTATACCAACACTGAATTACTGAAGGACACAAATGAATTTAACCCTTCTAGGCCATTGAAATTAGAAAACCATGGAAACATAACTGGCTTTCTGGTTTTGTGCAGCTGAGAAAAATATACTAAGTGGTGAGGATACTGATGGCCTATCCTATGAACTTTTGACCAATCAAGGTAAATATCTTCTCTTAATCTATATTTTTTTCCTGGGTGACAGGATACATTTTCACTGAAGAACTACTTTATTGTTTTGAGATAGTTACTGTTATTGTAGTTGTTGGAGAAAGAGGTGAAGGAGTGGGTAGAGGAGGAAGAAGGGAAAGAGATTAAGATCAAGGTTGTGGAAATTATAAAGGTGCAGCGATTGAGAGACAGGAAAAGGGGAAGCTGAGGATATGGATTAAGCTTGTTTTATGATTTTTTCAAACTACCATTTTTGATGGTGTGTATCTTATGAGGAGGACAGTATAGTGGAGGAGACAATTACTTCTGGTGATGGTCTGACTTTTGCTGCATCCAGTTTGTTTTTCTTGTCTAATTTTTTTTAAATTTTTAATATAAAATAATGATTACTAAAAAGTGTAGATAATAAATAAATTATATTAGTCTAGGTTTGTCTCTTACACTTACTTTTGGGAGAATTGTATTTAAAAGAAAGACAGACGGTTTATAAAACAATTAAATTTGATATGCTACATTTGTCTGTAGTTACTAAATTTAGAATTGGCTCTAAAAGAAAAATAATTGAAAATAATTCAGTCAAGCAGGACTGTTTCCAAAAATCGTTTTTCAAACTTAACAAATATATATTGTATATACTTGTTGAGTGTTGTGCAAGTTTTTATGATCAGTTTTGATGTAAAAAATAGGCGGGGGTCACATTATTCTACACAGGTAATTTTTTTGAAGAGGTTAAGAATCATCATAGTTAAGCATGAACGAAAAACAAAAGTATGGTATCTAAATCTTTGTAGCAGATATTTTACAGTAAGTGGTTTTTCTCAACATTTTTAGGTAGCTTTGGACAAAAAGAATGAATACTATTTACTTACTATAAAATATGTCCAGGATCATGCTCAGTACTGCAATATTTACTATGATAGTATTGCTCAGAAGCTTGGATTGCATTATACATGAGCTAATGAAAATATCCTGTTTTTCACAAACAAATTCAGGACTAACACTATACATGAAATTGGCTTATACAGAAGTATATACAGTACTCTATGTATTTATTGTTCAAGCAAAGAGGTGGTTTCCACCCACATAAATCTAAAGTTAAGATCTGTCTGAGTCTGTTCAATGATATATATATATATATATATATATATAAGATATATATAGCAGATTATAGGTCTTCAGAAGTTAATAAAATTTTGACTATGTAGTGTAATAATTTCCAACCAAGTCAGAAGATGAAGAGACATGAAACTTCATCCTGAAGACAGAAAAAAAAAGGTTCCAGAATGAAAAGCTATTTTTGGCTGTTACCTGTGGATGAACTGGGTTGTTTCTCACAGATGAAGCAAATATAAAAATGAAGTGAATCAAGTGAAATAGAATTGTGTTCTAAAAAATAAATAATTTTTAAATGTCCTATTGGTGCAAGTGAATTTGCTAAAGCTCCACTTCTGATTTTTTTTGTCTTTCTATTAGGTGGGTGCACCATTTTTAAAGAGTATTTTCAACCTCATTTAAAGTTTTTGTATTACCATCTCAAGGTTTTTTTTTCCATTATTTGAAGATTGTATTGTAAATCTTTTAAAGAGCCTTTATATATTTTGATCTGTTATCTGCCTTTACTAAAAAGGCATACAAAAGGAAGTTTTTTGTACAATCCTGTTCTGTGAAATTTGTATTTTGTTGTTTTAATGCCTTTTTTTCCAAAGGGCATCTTTTGACATCCAAATAGTTGAGAATGAAATTGAAGGCTTACCTGTTAATTATAATTTCAAATCTTCACTCACATCCACATTTGGTCAGAACTCACAACTATGAGTTCCATAATTTGGAGAAAGTAAGAGAGCTAAAAAATGAGATCCTGGTCTGACGTATGTTTGACAATGGTTGAATATACTTGACATGATGTGGGATTCCATCAGCTTCAATGGATTGAAGACTGATGTTCCCAGCATCCTCACCACAATCTAAAATATGTGGGGAGGTTGAGTGCTTGTCCTCTTTCAAAATTACAGGCTTGTGTTGGTATATGACACCAGCAAGTCATGCTGAAAGAACCAAGTGCCAATTAATGCCTGCCACTAAGATACACATTCCTAGATTATACCAGGTATCACTTCTAATTTTCCTTTCTGCCAATGTAATCCTACTGGATCAATAAATTGATAAGCCCTACATTTCTTAATCAACAACTGATAAACTACCCTCACTTGGTAAATACTGTACCTTTTCACTCCATAACACTAATGAATTTCCATTACTTGACTGAGACTCTTTTTCAACAATAGCATAAACAAGCATTATACTTTCAATTTCTTTATTCACCTCACTGAACCCTCTGGCAACTTACACCCTAATTAGTTTATCTGCTAAGTTCTGCTTTTACTTCACCATTGAGACATGAACAGAAAGATTATGTTCCTTTATTCTAAGAGTATTGAGCTATCTTCTTCTTAGCATCTCATTTCAACATGGCTTTACCAGTCAGGATGTTGGAAATCTAAGTGAGGGTCAATCCTCAGATGCAACACTTCTGATTGCCATTGCAATTTTTTAAATTTCCATTATATTAATACAATGCACACCACTCACAGGACAAAGCTGGCACATGCCTTCAGTCATGGACTGACTTGCACCCAAAAAAGGAGCCAATCACAAGCATTGTCACACAAAAAAAACATGAAAAAAGATGAATTCAGGATCCACCGTATTTACTTTTAAGAATGATGTTCATAATGATTGAAAGAGAAATGCGATAAATGGACAAGCTTCAATAAATCTGTTACAGGCAAACTCTCTATGTCACCACCAGTGATTTCAGTCAACTGACTCGATACATGCAGGTCCTACTAACTCTACCCTTCCTCTAAATCACCACATAGAGACATTCTGCTCACATCCACTATTGCTTTGTTTTCCTTTTGCCTCACCAACAGTACTTGTTTTGCTTGGATTATCATCTACATCACCTCAGCATTTTGCTGTTGCAGTAACTTTATGTTTTAATGCTTAGTTGTCAGGTAAAGCTACAAACACACTGGAAAGTGATTCACAAATTTTTCACAAATAGAAAATAAAACACATCTTCTAGACATCTGGAATTTCTTCAAATTTGCTTGCTCATTTCCAACATAATTTGTCATTTGCCATTCAAACTTCCAAACCTAGCTCTTGAGCATCACTTTTGTTAATGATTAGTCCAAAATTCAGCACATGCTTCCTGACTTGAAGCAAACAGGATATTTTGAATGGAATCATCTTGCAACAAGAGTACTCAGAATAAAACTCATGATCAATGACATTGAGGCTAAATACTAATCTTGTATGGCAATATTTTCCCACTTAAACTGTTTAAAATGACTATAATGACTTGCACTTGCAAGAATGCTTTCTTCAGTTTGATGATAGACATGTAGGGATACAAAAAGTCATTATCTCTCTTTGGTTGAGATGAAGTTAGGTGGGTCACATGATAGCTGCTTAGTGACATCACTTTATAGAGTGATGACAGTGATCAGTCCTTCAGTCAGCTTCCAAGAGTCAAACCAGGTAGTTGTTTTTTTTAGTTTGTGTGGCTAAATCTGCCACCTCAAGTCAGCTTACAAGCCCATGGTGCCATTTTCTTATGGAAATATATCTTCATCAGATATAGAAATTATCTCCAGCTTGCAGTCCTCAATTTGGGCAAAACCCTTGACTTGCCATTACATTGGCCAGTATAATTAATAATATTTTCCTTAGAATGCATATTATAAATATTTTCCTAAAAGTAACCCTCTTATTAAAAATTCAACAGAAACACATTAAAACTAAGTTATAGCTGCACCAATAATCTTGAGAAGATTGTAAAGTTACACAATAATAAAATTTTAAACCAATTTAATAATCTGGAAATTTTAAGGAAAATATTATTAATGATACTGGCCAATGTAATTGTAGGAATTCTGACCAATGCCCATTGCTAAAAAAATGTTTAACTAAATCTCTTGTTTATCTTTGTACTATCTCTACAATAGAGAATCCAATGGTTGAAAAATTGGTAGTACTAAGAATTCTTCAAGATTAGGTGGTATCAACATACCTTGTCCTTCACTTACAGAAATAATACATAACTTTCTAAATATTTTTGAAGTTTAAAAGATGATAATAAAACTCCTAAGGTGGAATAAAAAAAATTTAAAATGAGAAGATTTTTATATAAACCGTCTTCTGTGCTTACATGAAAAATTGGAAATTATCAGATTCAATAAAAATTCCTTATTAAATGAAAGGAATGAATTAACAATAAATTGTAAACATAGTTTACCTTTTACCTTGCAATTTAGTTAAACTTTGGAATTTGATTATGCTTTTTCTTATATTTTAGTTATACTGCATTGCACAATATATGGCTTATCTTTCTATTTGTAAGATTAATTTGGATTTAATATATTTTTGTATTAATCTCCTAGTAGTATAAGTAGCATCTTGTATGGATGCATTGGTATTGTCTGATATTTAAAATAAAGTAATAATAATATACTGCTCTACTTTGTATTTTTTTAAAAAAGTAAATGCTATGGACAGCAGAATTTTACTTCATCTGTTCTTTTTCTCATTTGGGTGTATATAAAAATATATATATAATTATTTATTTAAAAATTATAACATAAATATGTTATAAAATCACTACAAAAATAGCCATTTTGTTTCAACATCTCCGGTGTCTTATCAAGTGATGATGTTGAATTTATTCCATATACACCAATCATATATATATATATATATATATATATATATATATATAGAGAGAGAGAGAGAGAGCTTTTGTGTTTTGGTACTAAGTTGTACCTCTTCAGGTGAATGGTAAGCGACTAGTGATTAAATAATTTTTTAAAAAGAGGGGTAAGAAAACGTGGTCAGAATTAAAAATTGAGTTGTGGGTTTGTCTTGATCAACCAATGAAATGCCAGATCTATGCTAAATAGAAATTTAAGCTCAGAGGTTGGAGGTGGGGAAGTTATTTTTTTCATGACGATAAACCAGAACTTAGGTCATCATTGACAGTTATGGAAAACATGTAAGCAACAAATGTATTGTAATTGCAGACAAATGACATGTAATATATATATATATATATATAATATTTAAAGTTTGGACTTTGTGTCAAATCTACCATTGTAGGAAGGATAGCTTTAACATTGACTGCAATGAATGTGTATTATAGCATAAAATGTTTAATTTAATGAATTATCTGCCCCTAATATAAATATGAAGTTGCACATAATGGGAACAAGGAAATAAAGAACAAATAACTTCACATGAAGCAAGGATGAAAATATTAAATCAAAGTTGGTTGTAGCTCTTATGAATTTTTAAAAAGTCAGTTAAAATTAATTAAACTTTAATGTTTTTATACAGATCAAATACTAACAAAATGAAAAGTCTCATTTAGATATAAAACTGGTGGTCAGAAAAATAAATGAAGAAGAAATAATATTTTCTTTTGTTGTTTGTCATTTTCTCCTTTTTGTGATTTTTGTTCTTTTTCTTTTATTAAAATATAAAACTCATAATTAGGAAATGCAATTTGATACTTTTTTTAAAAATAAGAACAAAGGAACACAATCACTTGAAAGCTTTGGTTTATTTAGATTATCCAAAATAACATTCCTTAGGTCAAACAAAGCCTAACTTATCAAATATAGGAATTTAGAATAAACTTTAGGATGAGCAGTTGACAATGAGAATATTCAAACAAAGTTACATTGATTCATAAATGACAGCAAACATTAACTGCTTTCATTTTTGAAAATTTTCTCTTTCATTTCTCAGAATCTAATTTTCTCATTTCAAAATCTTGACTTCCTTTTCTCTTACTTCCAACATCCACCACATAATTCTTCAAGTGTTCCACTGCATTCCAAAAATATTAATTGAAAATCTAAAAATACCATCAAATATTTAAAAATAACCAGCTAATTAGACTGACATGTGGAATACAATTATTTGGAGTATATTTATTTCTTGTGGATGGAAAATAAATTAAGCCTTACAAAAAAGACAAAGAACACAGTCAAGAGTGCAAATCCAACTTTTTTATATCCCAAGAAAGAGTCAATCACTCCTAACATTGAAGACTATATAGTAAAAAGTAATAATGCAAAAAGCTTCCAATTTCAACATAAAAATCAACTTAGATTTATCAAGTGCAATCCCTAATGGTTCTAAATGTCAGCTGTTTTGTTGTCTAGTTATAAAAAGAAAATAATAATATTTAATAATAAAATAGAATAATGATATTTAAAAATATTTTGTCTTTATAAAAAGACAAAAAATAAAATTATTCTACAAACTTTTAAAAAATCATAAAACAAAAACATTATTAATTCATAAAAATCATTTATTGTACAAATGTCAATTTTTTTAATTTATTAATTTTTTTCTTCAAGTTTTGCAGAAACAGGGCCTGATGGCCATGGCTATATCCATAACAAGTTAATAAAAAAAAGCCACAAAAACATTGGTGGTAACAATTCTAATTTCAGGTCTGTTAAAAGAACTATGTTTATGTATTAAAGTTTTCTTCAGTGATCATCTCTATACACAAAATCCATTTGAGCAACTTTTTCATAGTGTATATAGAAGCTGTGATTTGCTATTAGCTTAGTGTCAGATGTATAGTAACTCTAAAGATAATACACTTTCTACCTCAATTTTAACAAGCCTTATTACACTGGAGGTGAAAGCACAATGGAAGTGGTCCAGAGGAATTATCTTATTTCATAAAATACATATCTATGATACTCTAACACACATCATCAATGATGTTTTTAGATGTGGATTGTGTCTTACAACATCGTACCCCCCTTTTCTATTGGTCAGATATCAACTTGTGTGCCAGCCAAGAATTATAGAATTATTTCTGCAAATGCATAACTTATAAGGAGAATGAAAACTCAATGAAACTCAACAAAGCTTTTTAAAAAGAGTAAACCATCAAATTGATTGATGGCATAAGCTAATCAGCCCCACTTGATTCAATTAAACCTTTGTAAGTATTATTTTATCTTTTCATTAAAATTTTATTTTATTTACAAGTTTAACAACAAAGAAGAAGACAATATCAGGTGTCAAAATAGAAAACAAACATGAATTGTGGAAATAGTAAACTTGAAGGAAGTAGAGAGTGAAATATCTTTTATTTTAGTTAAGAATAAATTGCTGTTAAAGTTAATTTTTCTGCTACCAAAACACATTATACCTGAGTTTCAAAATTTTTATATATGTCAGTTAAATTTTTTATTAAAGTAAAGAAACAAAATATAAAAAAAGAACGTTCATAATTATTCAATTGAAAAACACATTTGAATTTTTAAATGGGTGTGTAGGTTAAAGGATGCTCTTAATTCCATCTGATTTTTTTATTTGATAGTTGAATGAATAAACAGTTGCTTAATTAGTTAAAAAGAAAGAAAGAAAATGCTATTTTGTTTTGAACTGAACTAAGGAAGTAATGAAAATGTATGGCTTTGAAGGAGTTTGGTGTTAGTATTTAAACCAAGTTTAATTAAACTGTAGTAGTATTTGATTATTGCATAATCACCAGGTTGGCAGCTGTTGCTTAAATTTGAAATGATAGCTTTCCTGCCTGAGACAAATATGTGATAATAAACTATAGTAGTTTTAGCACATAAGATAAATATCCCTGGATTACACTAAGCTCCTCCCAGATTAATGCAATCAGAATAAAGCATCTGGGTCAAAAATAAAACTTTTTACATAAATGAAGTATTTTTTTATAAAGTATTTTTCTCCCCATGTGTAAACAATTATTAACTACAAAATTTACAATTTTATTAATGTGAAAAACTTGTCTCATATCCTAGGCCCATCCACATATTAATTAAAGCAAACATTTTATTTTAGTTAAAAATTATTTTAGGTAATATTTATTTATTTTATCTTTTAGTTAAAATATTTTTTAGGTAATATTTATTTAGTTCTTTTTATCTTTTAGTTTTATTTATTTTTATTTTTTAGTTAAAAATTTTGAGGTAATATTTATTTATTTTTAGTTAAAAATTTATAGGTAATATTTATTTGTTTAAAGTTAAATTTAATTTTTTATCAGTCCTGGTTTATAATTAATAATCCAAAATGGAAAAATTTGTAAATTTAATTTACTAGTTAGAATTTTAGAAAGTCTTTTGTCAAATACACAAAGAAAATAAAACAATAAACATTTAGAAAAAAACATCTGGAAAAAAAATTTAATCACCTTTAAATTTTTATTCAATTCTATTAAAAATCTGTAACAGTACAGGCAATGTAAAAATAGGCCTAAAATGTAGGAGTCTAGTCCTTGATATGAATTCCCATTCTGTAAAATATCATGTGAGACTTCAGAGATCAGAAACTCAAATAACTTAGTAATACATTTACATATACTTCTATGTTTTAATTTAACTTTGAACATTAAGAAAATGTCTTACAAGAGGGACATAATATTCAATGTTCAATCAATAACTCAGTCAAATATACTAAGTCAAGTTTTATTTCTCACTGATAACATTCTAATAAAGTGTGTTCCAATATTATATGAAAATCAAATTTTTAAAAATATCCTCTATTTGACTGCATAGTCACAAATTGCTAACAAAAGGTTAGCAGCATTGGCATGTGCAATGTCAAATGCTTCTGCAAAGTAATAAACAACTGGCAGCCATTTTGGTATCATTTATTCACTGTTCCAAATTATGTGCAATATGGGCTATAACACATCTTTGAGCAATAATGAGAAGGCAAAAATTGCTAAAATTGTATCTTGATTGTACTGCACAATCAAGAAATTCATCTTGAACTCAGCTGCATGTAGTGCATCTATTAACAAAAGAAAAACATTAATGTTTGTCACTTATTTATTGAATGGAAACCCATTTGAAGATAAAGATGCATAAACACCCACATAAAAATAGAAAAATGTTATTTGCTGCCATTGGAGCTCCAAATATATCTAAAACCTCATGAAGGTGCATCCTGAAGCATTTAAGAATGTTCACACTCTGCCGAAGTTGAATCACCTTGCTAAAGGTGCTTCCTGAGCCAAAAGGTATTTAAAATTAAATATTCAGTGTGTGTTATTCATGGACAAGTGCAGGTTGACATTGGATGGACCTGATGGCTGGCAAACATGATGGTACCTGAATGATAATCCTATGACTCTTTGACTAAGGCATCCACAAGAATGAGTAGGAGTCATGCTTTGGGTAGGGAATACTGGCAATGAGATGGTGGGCCCCTGAAAGGTTGCTGACTGTTAAAATTAACTCTCCTGAATATGTTGAATTCCTAAAGATCAACCTTAAGTCTTTACTTAAGAAAAAGACACTGGAATTCAAAGGCAATACTCAAGCTAATGCTGCTATTGCAACTGTGGAATACTTAGCTAAATTAGGGCTAAAATGACCTTTTTAAACTTCTAAAATATCTTCAGAGCATTTTATGAGGGAAACACACAATTTTCATGCAAGATTGAACTTTGGGAAGTAATATGAACTGTTTGCGAAACCATCACACTTGAAGAAATTCTGAATTTAATGTCTTTTATGAGACTTCTTGAAGCCATTAGAAAAAAATGGAAATTGTAACAGCAAATAATCTTACTTTTCTACTGACAAAGTTTGTGATATTTTGCTTTATATGATATTTCTTTGAATAAATCATTGCTGTGTTTGGTCATTTGTCATTCTTTTATTAACCTCCTATCACTTTGAATTGATTCGATTGACATGTTTGCACATAAATTGGATCACATTTCAAATATTTATATTATGTATATTCCAGTATAAATGAAATTCTTTATTTTAATATGATTATAGATTTTGTGATATCCTATATAGACATACAACCTATATTTAACTAACATTTGATGACTAGAACCATTAGTTTCATTCATTTGCTTATAATGTTGGAATGCAGTGTAGAGTGAACAAGATTGCTCTTTTTCATTTTTTCCAAAGGTTATGGAATCTTATCTTCATCAGGAGGGAATTAATTCCTAGTATTCTTTTCTCGCCTGAATATTGGAGTCTTTAAAGTTACCAAGCCTTCAACTAATCTCTCTGCTTTAGGTGCAAATTACAATTAGCTGTCATTCAAGGGAGATTGGTGGAAAGTAGTGTTCTGGCACAACAACATTGGATGTGAGGTGTGAGTATGGAAATAAAGAGGCATGAAAAAGCAGGAAACGACAAAAAGAAGTTATGAGAAAAGGTCAAGAAAATCTTTATAAATTGAAGTTTTCCTTTTTTGTTTTGCACTTAACAAGAACAAGGAGACATTGTTTTATTTTTTTTTAACAAAAAAATCTTTGTTTTTGTGTTTTGAAAAACTAATTACATTTGATATGAAAAAACCACTAAAAATATTGAAGTATTCAAGCAAAGCAAGAGAGAAAGATGTGGATTTTAGTTTTGAATCTTGAATCAAGAAGCAAAAACGGTGCAAGAATTTGTTTAAAAATTAAAAAAAGAAAAGTCTCAAAAAACTGAAGCAAAATATTCACTTTGTTTGTAGGAGATGATCTCATCAGTTCTTTTTTGCATATGCTTATGAAGTGATATTTTTTTCTTTTTTTAAGGAACCAGAATCTCCTTAAACTAGAAACTTAAAATTTAAAGAACAATAAAACAAAAGAAAATGAACATTTTCTCAAATACTAATATCTAAAGCATAGTGTGTAAAAAGTTGTCATTAAAAATTAATTTTTCTATTTTCTACATTTTTTTATATAAAGTGAATAAGAGATAGCAAAAATATTATGAAGTAAAACTAGATAATCAAATAAACACCGTCAATAATAACAGCTGCAATAATGATAGTAATTATTGTAGTCCACATGTTCACTTATGGATATTAAATTAATCTATGCATTTTAATGGAAAAAAAACTACATGGCATCTTGTTATCATCAGATGTACAGTTAAGTTAATTAAATTAATTTTTGCTTCTTATATATGACCCCTAAAAAAATTATAGAATTATCCCACTTGGAGAATGTTTTAGCAGTAAGTAAACAAATCACAGATATAACACAAAATAACTTTTGTTTAACAACTACTGAACATCCTGAATTTATGAAATATACCTAAAATAATCAGATTATATAAATTAATGCATTAAGTAGAAGGAAAAATTATGGAATCACTCAATGTTGTGAAAAAATGAATCATTACCTTCATTAAAACACACATATATAAACATAAAAAAGAAAGTATAATTGATAATGTGGTCATATTTTGGGAAACTGGTTGGGCTGAGAACTTGATAGGACACTGATATTCTTCCTTAGGATTTTAAGACAGACCTAATTCTTTGAAGCATGAACTTTTCTAATAGAAAATATTCCCCCATTAAGCTTATTTTAACTTATCAACATTTCAGAATGGAATCTTGACATGAATCATTTTTAAAATTTCTGCCATAATGTTTAATTTAACTGTTAGCCATTGTGTTGGTATATCTTTCCTGAAAACAAGTTTTAATATTCTTTAGTTTGCCTAAAAAAAATCCTAAAAAAATGCGTTCATCATCAAATCCATTTTCTATTGATAAAATGAGAAAAAACTCCAAAAAGTTCAATGTTGAGGTAATGATTGTCATTAGCCTCAGTGCAGCACCATATAAAAAAAGAGTAGATAAATTTGCTTGTTTTTTTATTTGGCCAATACAGATTCATGATTCATCACTGAATATTATTTCCATCCAATCATTCATACTTTGTATAACCTTGCTTTCTTCTCTTAATTTTTGTTTATATGTAAATCCTATTTCATTGAGCCAATTTCTTACAGTTCAAACATTCATTTCTGTTTCTTCCTATTTTTTATTGCATTCAGTTTTCTATCCTCAGGATTTTATGAGCTACCAATATGTTTTCATTTTATGACTATCATTTTTGTTTATAGTTTTCATTATTTTGTAGACATAGCTGACTGGAAACAACTAAAATCTTTTTCCATATTACCTATTGGATTTCCTTCTCAAAAGAATTTTACAATCCTTTCCATCGTTTCAATTGACAGCTCTCTTATTAGTGCCATGTTTCATTTCAATGAGCCAAATCTAGCTGCTTGTTCTGCAAGCACTCTTTTTTAGTTTGTATATCTAGACTTATGCTGATATTTGTTTTGAAAATGCAAATAACAAAGTGATTCCCTGAAGCTGGAATGTTTAGCTATTAAACATGGTTTTATGTTATATGCATGATTTGTTTATTTTCTGTGGACTAAGAAAATGGGTGATCATCCTCTAAATGTGTTGATTCCATCATTTTTCCAGGAGGTAGAGTGCAAAGTACAAAATGCTTTCTATTCTTATTTAACAGAGGGGAAAAATTTGACTTTTACGAGTATACAGTGTAAATGATAATTAAACATTTTTCATATATAACTTGTAAATTAAAAAAAAATAAACAAAACTGCTACTTTTCAGATGTTATGGTTTGATGATCTTGTATCTATGAAGAGAATTACATACAAGAGGGTGCTAAAATGTCCTCAATCTGACCAAGAAACCCTTAAAAATCTGATGCATGTTTACTGGTCAGATTCTGGGAAGTGTGCTAGACTGAGAACTTTTAAAACACTCATTTTGTGTGTGTGTGTGTGTGTGTGTGTGTGTATATATATATAAGAAATAACTTTATAGGATTGTAAATAATTAGGAGCAGAAAATTATCACAGTAAAAATAGAAAGACAGAAAATAATGAAATGGGGAATTAATACTGTTGTTGAGAAGAAAATAAATTTGTCAAAATTTCCCCAATCAAGAATTAACAATTTAAAAAAAATATTTGTTGAATTGGTTGCTATAAGATTGCAGTCATCCTCATTTTCAGAAATGAAATTTGGGGTGAGTAAGCAAGTTTCATGATATACATGATTTAATAAGACTGAATGAGTGAATGAATACCGTTGTAGTTTCTTATAAAGTCTTGAAAACTCCTTTGGTTTTAAGAGTGAAAGATTCATGAGCTTTGCTAGGCCACTCAATAATGTTGTATATGAAAAGTTTGTAGTCTTGGAGTACTTGTAAAATATCTCATTAAAAGAAACTTGAAAAAGATAAAGATGATTGTCTGAAAAAAAAAAAAAGTGAATGATGTACAGTTTGAGAAATTTCATCAAATCTTTCAAGAGGTCATTCATTTCTGGGCACATTGGCATATTTGGGGGCCATGTTGCACAGAGAATAAAAAGATGATAGCAAGAAAGACTATTTTTCATGGATTGGAAATAATTTAATTTGGTCTCAAAATGATTGTGGCAGTGATAAATTCAGCCATGATTGCTGACATGCAAAGACTAACAACTCTAGAATTAGAATGGGATCAACTTCCAGGAGTTAGGTTAAAATTCTAATGATATCAACTGATTTAAAGTCCAGTTAATTTAATCTTACTTATTATAAAATGCAGATTGTGTGTGTGTGTGTGTCTGTACGTTTATATATTGGATTGGATTTCCTACATTTTTCAACCGATTTCAACAAAACTTCACAGGACTATGTAAAATTACCTTGTGGTGGTTCTGACAGTGCCAAAAATTGGAAAAACACATTTGTTTTTGCACGAAATCAATTTGAAAACACAATTAAGAGGCATTAATGAAAGGGGGACAACTCATATCGAGTTATACTTATTAATATCGAGTTATACTTATTATAAAAACCAGGTTGTTTGTGTGTGTGTGTGTGTGTGTGTGTTCATTTATATATGGGATCAGATTTCCTACATTTTTCAACCAATTTCAACAAAACTTCACTTTTTTTGGCAGGTAGTGTTTCTTATTGTCTTGCACACTTTTTTTCTTTATTTTTACATTCAGAATGCTTTAAAAATTCCATTTACAAGACAATTGTTTATAATAAAATTCTATTCAATCGGTAGACTCATAATGATTGAAAACAATGTTTTTGTTTGAATTTGGGTTTTACCAATTCGTGAAAAAAAAAAAAAAAAAAAAAACTAATTAAGACATACGTGTCTGTCAACCTTAAACAATAATCTTTGTCAATTTCATTTTTCAGTCTTTATGATGGTTGATACTTGATCTATCTCTACTGCTAGTTCATGGATAAAATTCTTTCACTTTTGTCAATATCCCAACCAAAAAAAAAAAAAAAAAAAAAAAAAAGCAGTGAAAGAAGAAAAATAAAATGTGGTGAAATCGAAAGAAGGAATTCCACTGGGTTGTAAACTTATTATTCTATCTTGATAAATATCCTCCTTTCAGTTTACATAAATGCAAGTTTTTATGCCAATTACTAATAGGCATATGTTTTTAAAGATTTTACTAAAATCTTCACAGAGTCCCCAAATCAACTGATTTATAAAATAAGTACTGGTGTATGTAGGTATGTAGATTTTATTTGCTTATACTATTTATATATGAATGACATTTTTCCTGATTTGGAATAAGAATCTTTTCTCTAACTCAAGTGATAATGAATATCACCTATTTAGCACACTAAACTTAAATGATCTAGTTACTGGTTGAAAAAACAAAACAAAATAAACGTTTTTTGCCAAATGCAGCATAGACTCGCAGCTTTTCATTATATTCTTATGAATCTTAAACTACAGAGTTCTTTTTTTTTTTAAAAAAAAATTAAAATACTTAAAAATTCAAGGGAAATAACTTTGTTTTTTCTTGTAAATGCGTCAACATTTTTTTTATCCAGATAGGTACAATGGAGTCAATCGTAGACACTTGGAAGATGTATTTCGAAAATCTTTTCCCAAAGACCAAGCTAACATTTTCAAAGACAGGGGAGTGCTGAAAAGCTATATCCCAAATCAGTAATCCAGTGAATTACTAAATATCTGAATATGGGGGTGGAGTTGGAGGGAAGAGTTAAAGAAACTTGGGTATCTATATGCTAAGTGTATATAATTGAGAGGTGAATATATGAAATAACATATATGATTTATAATTTAAGGTTATTATTCTTGATTGATGAAAACACTTTTTCAGCACTTCCTTGTATATCCAATAAATCCTTGAAACCTGATTATCCATGATCAGATCTCCCTTAAGATAATTGTTTTTAGTATGTAAGATTAAAATTTGCTGCACTGTATCAGATGTTATTATCCAAGTCAATATTTTCACAATAAATATTAGTATTAACCAACCAATGTTGATCAAATTTCCAGCTATACTAATATTTATATAAATTTAGTGTGTAAATTTCAGAACATAATCTGTTTTTATTAAAGATATTTACAATAACTTATTTGGTAGCTTATATTTACAATAACTTATTTGGTAGCTTATGTAATTTGAGTGTTGTTAATGATATTGTAAATAAGCATATATATTAGTATAGTTAATGATATTTACTTTTTAATTTCCAGTATATAAAGATTTCTTTGAGGTGTAATAAAGGTGTAGCCTCAAGAGAGAAAATATGGTAAAGTTATTGAGTGATGGAAATGCAATCTTGAAATTTGTGAAAAAGTTGAGCAGAGAAACAAATTGGCAAGATAAGAACATGAAAAAAACTTGTTTTAAGAATATCACAAAATGATTTAAAAAATAATTGTGAGTAATAAGCAAAAAGGGTAAGAAAAAATTTGAAGCAGCTGCTGATGTGAATGTAAAAAGTAAGAAAAATTCAGAATATTAAGAACATTGGCTAAAAACATGAAAACAACCAATCAATTACTTTAAATAAACACTACAAAGAAAAATAAAGTAGATGAAAACAGATTTTCCAACAGTAATTTTAGTGCTGAATTTAGAGGAATTTTGGATGAATGTAATAGTTGAACCAGAGGCTGTGTCCTTTATAAAAAGAAAACAACAGTGAGCAGTGAAATTGTAAAATTGAAAACTTATGATAGTATCAAGATCTTGGCAAAATATTTTCAGTGTTACCTAGATACTTTAAGCTCAAATCTATATTCATGTATGGCAATGCTATTTTACATTATGCAAAACTGACTATTGCCCACCTTGCCAAAAATATTCCAAAGACACCAAATCAATGGAATGACTTCTAGCTTCAGATATTAATTGAATAAAAAACTTATTAATATTAAAGTCAAAATAGAGAAGTTAATAAAATCCATAAATAAAAGACTGATAACTTGCAGAATGACAAAGAACCTATATTAACATGTAAAATAATTATTTATTCATGTATATAGAGTTTTGCTAAATGAATATGTTTCTCTGATTTACATCTTTTGGATTTATTTATAAATAAAAATTTATGTTGCACTTAGCATAATAAAATCTCACAGCTGCCAAAACAAGTTATCAATATCTTTAATAACGATAAATATTATAATCAGAAACTCACTCATATAAAAATATACAGAAAGTTTTAGTTATCTGTTAGTTAATACCAATTTTATTGTGAAAGTATTGACTCTGACAAAGTAGTTTTAAATGTCTCATCTCTGTAGATAAGATGGTTAAATTTGCATTTATGATGATATTGTGTGTGTGTAAAAAGTATGAAGTTTATCATCAATGTCTGCTATAAGCAGAGACCAAATTAAAAAAAATTCTAAAAGTTCAAGCATTTCATTGAACTCATATAAAGGCATCAAAAACAAATTTAATTGGTGGCATATTTAAACTTACTTTTTGCTGTTAAATTTGATTCTGATGAGTGAAATAATAATTTTATACTTCATCCAAGCAAGTAAAAAA
The DNA here is from genome assembly GCA_903632075.3 of Acanthosepion pharaonis. NCBI lineage: Eukaryota > Metazoa > Mollusca > Cephalopoda > Sepiida > Sepiidae > Acanthosepion > Acanthosepion pharaonis. The sequence continues at coordinate 22,288 of CAHIKZ030002496.1, read as the reverse complement.
TGTTATCTATAAAAATTACTTTTTGTAAGATTCAGTTATTAACCAAATTTTGTTTTTATGTTAAACTTGTAAAATAGAGTGGTACAAATGAAGTGAAGTTGATTTTGTCATTTTAGGATACATATGAGGATGGAAAAGATAAATAACAGTGAGAAATAACATTCAATTTGAATAACAAATAAGAAAGGATCTGAGTTTGTGTATGTTTTGTAAATGTGAAGGAACAAAGATGATAGAAATAACAACAAAATACATGCACCAATGAGAGGAGAAAAGAAAAAAATCTGTTGGTCAATGTTTTTTTCTTAGTCACTTGATGGCCCAAAACAAGACCCACTGAAAGACAGGGCAGTAATGTGAATGGGGGTTGGGAGTGGTCATTCATTGGCTAGGGAGGACTGTTTGTGGATGCTGTGACCCATCAAATAAGTGCTGACTGCATAAAAGTGAAAAGTGGCTCCAACAAAAACAAAACAGTGCCAAATAGCATGAGCAAATGGAATGATGCCATCACACTTGAAAAAAACCACTCCTGTTGCATAGGTGATGCCACCCAGGGTTAATTCATACAGACCGGATGTTTCTTTCTGTAGAAAAGAAAAATTAAACAGTTGAAGTGGTCAATAGAATACAATTTGCCAAAATACAAATATTCAATATTAATTTTTGCTATAACAAAACTTGAATGCTAATCAAATCAGAACTGACTAGTCACAACATGGCTTAATATTAAAAGACAAACTTATATAAATAAACAGGTGAAGTGTTGTCTTTTACTGACTTCACAAATGACTTCAGGTTTTCATCATAAAAGCACAACTGGATTTTGTTTACATTTGTAACATGAGAAGCTTAGAAACTGTGTTGTTACTTTTCATTAAATTTTATGCATTGACTTACAAAAATATTGATTAGAAATAAACCAAGTTCAATTTTTTAATTGATTTTTGATGCAAGTTTAATTATTATGTGTGAAAAGATAACCCTAGATTTGAAGTGGTTAAGATTGTGGTGGTTGGGAAATAAAAGAACAGGTCCTTTTGGATTTTGTTTTACAAAGTAACCTGAACTTTGTAAAAAATAAACTATCCAGTTATAGAATTTTTTAATGTTTCATCTGTGGGAAAATGGTTGTAAAAAAAAAAACAAAACAAAACAGAAGGCTGAATAATATAAAAGAAGGACTTGGTCTTGATAGACTGGAAAGTGAAGACTGGGTAGCACCAGGCAAAATATGGAAGAAGTACTCCATTTTCCACCTGATTTGGCTCTTGTAAAGATAAAGATAGAGAATAGCAGGAGTCAGGCACTTACTGGAAGAGAAGGAAAAGACAAAGGAACCAGAACATTTTCCAGTATCTTAAAGTGATGGATTTTATATATGAGTTCCACAAGGTCTGGATTGGACTTAGGTCCCAATAAGTGTTCAAGATAAGGGGCCTCCTTGAGAGAAAACCCATTCATTGTGATAGATGGAAATTTAGGGATTGTTTACTGATGATGGAAAGTGTTATGATGTTAATTTGGGGTTAATAAAGACAAACGCCAAATAACATGTAACAATAAAATGGGGTTTATTCGGTTGGTAAGTTGGTACAGAAATCGCCTGAGTAGTCTATAACTAACTCAGCCCAGAACTTCTCCGACCCTCTCTTTTGACATGCCACTCTTTCACGTCCTTGTTTGTAGACGAGTTCATCTTCAAGAGGGGTGGTAGGTTCCTACACAACACCTCCCCCTTGAGATTAATTCCGGAGGAATTAATATATTTTCCTTTTGGGATCTGGACTTAAATGTTCCACCCTTGTTCTTTTTCTTTTGCTTGTCCTTCTTTGAACAACTGTTTCAGGCAATGGTGGAGTCGGTATATCAAATAAATCATATTGGTTCTTCCTTTTCTTCACTTATTTCTTCGATGATTCGTTTCCTTAATTGGTTCAAATGTCTTTTGTGCATCCATTTTTTGCTTGGAGATAGGCATCCAATAAATCCAATTTAGAGAATATTTTTCCTCTACTTAAACTTGCAAAATGTCTTCTGGTGAAAGGCAAAGGATATGTGGTCTTTTTAAAAAATCATTTAGACCCGTTAGAAAAAATCGGCACACATCCAAATTTTATTTTTTTTCTTAACATATACAACAGGACAGGACCACTCTGAAAATTCAATGCATGAAATAACTCCTAAATTTTCAAGCCATTCCCATTCTTTGTTAATCTGTTCCACAACACCAAATGGCACATTTCTTTTTCGCTTGAAAATAGGTTTTACATTTTCCTTCACTTCAAATTTTGCCTTCGCCTTTTTGCAACATCCCAGACCTTCTGAAAATACTTGTGGAAATTTTATTTTCAGATCTTTCAAATTTTCTGTAACCCGATTTTTACACGGAGAAGAAACATTGATTCTATTGCAAAAAGAATTTATAGGGAGTTTCCATAAATTAAAAAGTATAATCCAATCTGTTCCAAACAAATATGAAACATTTTGTAGCACATACACTTTAGACTTTAGTGTCTTACCAACAAATGAAATATTACAAGAAAATTCACCTTGAAAATGCAATTTTCTTCCAGAAATCCTGCGAGCCACTTTTTCAGTCTTTTTAAGCAAAGGTCTGCCTATTTTAATCCATGTTGCTGTATTAATAATGGAAATATCACTTCCAGTATCTAGCTGTAGTTTAACATTTTTTCCATTAATTTTTCTTTTCTGCCCCTCCTCAATCTCCTGATGTGACAACACAATATTCACAATATCTTTTTTCGACTTTATTTTTTTTCTTTTGCTTTTACAATGAGTACTTATATGGCCTTTATTGCCACATGAATAGCAATTTTTGTCGCTTAAAAAACATTCACTTTTAAAATGACCACCACCGCATCCAAAGCACGTTGGTTTTTAATGTTTTTATTAACTATTCCCGTTTTGGTCGAATAGCATGGACACGGGATATGTCTTTTCTTCAATTTGCATATTGTCATGTTTTAAGTTTTCAATTCTTTGACACTCTTCCGTAACCTTCTGCAAAGTAATCTCGAATTTTGTTCGAGTTTTGCCAATATTCAGGACCTTATGTCCTTATCTTTGCTAGAAGTCAAGCCTTGAATGAATATCAAACATTTAAATCGATCAATTGAAAGATCATGTAACATAAAATGTTCACACATTTTGTTAACATTTCCAGCATACGTAACAACATCCTCATCGTCATGCTTTACCATATTCAAACATGAGAAACGAGTATGAAACAAACTAACTCGCTCGCCAAAAATACTAGATAAAGTATTAACAGTTTCTTCGAAAAAGAAATGTCACTAGTTTTTTCTTGGAAGGACAAAATTCGTATACTTATTATTTTCATCTGTACCCAAATTTTGTAAAAAGTAAACTCACTTTTTGTTCATCAGTCCAACCTTCACATTTTTTTTCAAATATTGTTTCAAATCTTCTGAAATACGCAGGAAATGTTATACCCTCCTCTGGGTTAAATTTGAACTCAGTAATAGAATTAGCAATACCTTCGGCCGTGAATGACGAATTTACTGGATTCTTTTAGTAAAATTGCTTCAAATAAAGCCTTTGTGTCATTTCGCTGCTGAACTTGTAAATCCAATAGTTGTTCCCAAAAACTTGTTCCAATTTTTGTTGCTCTTGTTGCTGAATTTGATTTTGCATTAGAGTTTTCGTTAATGCAATCAAATCTTCCATTATGTGTAATAGATTACACAAAACACTTTTCGAAAACAGTCAAAAAGGGAAAAACGTATATATCCAACAATAAGCACAAGTCTTACTTCTTTTTGCACGTTGAAATCCTATTTCTTCTTGAAGAACAAAGTTCGACGTATTGTTTTTTTTTTTTTTTTTTCAGTGCGAGAAAAAAAAAATTATATAGTCCACCTAGAGTTGAAAAATTCTCCACTCAGCGTGATGAATGAATCTCTCGTCACCACTGTTATGATGTTAATTTGGGGTTAATAAAGACAAACGCCAAATAACATGTAACAATAAAATGGGGTTTATTCGGTTGGTAAGTTGGTACAGAAATCGCCTGAGTAGTCTATAACTAACTCAGCCCAGAACTTCTCCGACCCTCTCTTTTGACATGCCACTCTTTCACGTCCTTGTTTGTAGACGAGTTCATCTTCAAGAGGGGTGGTAGGTTCCTACACAACAGAAAGTTACTAGTTTGATTTTTGAGGTATTGAATGTGACCAGTCAGTTTTAACCCCATTGAGCTGTTAGAGCATGGTCTGAGAAGAGATAAGCTGTCAAGCTCTGGTCAGTGAGATTTTTGGTGATGCACTCATACTGTTGTATCATCTGTATAGATATTCATAAGAGAAAATGAAAATGTGGATAGAATGTTTGAAAAATATATAGCATTAAATGGTAACTATTGTGAAAAATAAACTTGCAATTTTTAAGAAAAATTTACTTCATTTTGATATGAATTTCATTGTTATATCTGGTTTAAAACTTGTCTTATACTATTGGAGACCATATTTATCAATCAACTCTTGTAAGGAATGCAATTAGGATAAGTGGACTAAGTGAATAAAAAAGGATAGAAATTAACTTACCATAGCAAGAATAGTCACTGATGGGCATACACTTATAACCAAGTATAGGAATGTTTCCAACCACTTGTATCTGAAAGAAAAGAAATTACTTCAATCTGTAATATATTGATTGATTGATTTGTTTGCTTTTTACAGCTTATCAACCTTTTATAATTTATTTAAAGCCAGAAAATATCTTTAGATTGTAAGAATTTTGGGGGGAGATAATAATGATTTTTACTGATACAAGTTCTACTAATTAACCCATAGATGGTGGAGAATGGTGGATTCATACCTTTTCCAATGGTATTTGCACGTAAGTGAATATAATGAATCTAACAGCTTTCCAATTTAAATTTTGAGATGTTATCCATTACACCATCTACACATCCAAGCTTACCATACCTGGTATTCCCAAATGATTACCATAATGTTTAAAGCAAATACATTTGTGTTAGGTGTAGCTGGTAAAAATTTGATTGAATATTTAATTCATATCATTAAAATCTCCATTCTCTTGAGAAAAATTGTGTATTTGCATATTTAATCATGATTTTTGTTCCAAATGCAACATACTTACTCCACATAGCCATTTATCCATTAAAAGATATCACTAAATCACATGTATTAAAAAAAATTCACATCATAGGAGACATGATTCTAAAATTCTATAGTAGTCAAAGCAAATATTAAACTGAGAAATAACAATTCATTGTATTGTTCTTTTATATCAAGTCAGTGTTATAGTAATTTAACAAAATCTCCCATAAACTTTTAAGAAAATCTAACAAAAACTTAGTGTTATTATATAATATAAAAGTTTGAAACAGGAGTTTTTTTTCTTACATTGAAAACTGTATTATATTTTACAGCTTTCCTGTCTGAAATTGAGAGGTGTAGCATATCATAGGTTATTTTTCAGAAAATGCTGACAAAACTTGCAGTAACCGATGCCAGTGACAATGATGTCAGTTTGATAACATGAACATATTATCATTTAATCATACTAGAAGTGATCTACAAAGTCAACTAATATTTTAGGATTAACAGTATAAGCATAATAAGTCACATGCTGTGGGAGAAAATAACAATGGTGATTGAATATGCCTGAGAGGAGGGTTCCTTGCAGTATACATACTTAAAATTTATATTAATAATAAATTAAATACATTTTGTATTATCTTACTAAACCTTAAAAAAAAAACTTAAAGGTCCTCATTCCTTTTTGTCTGTTTATTTAACCTCAGTGGCAATAACCAATCCCTTAATAAAGGTACTTTAAGTGCAATGAGATGGTGCAGCTTCTAAAAACCTTGTTCCCCAGGCTGGTCAATTCAAAGTTTATTATTTTCCCTGGAATTACACCCCATTTTGAAATGGAGCCACATGTGTGGCTCTTAAAAAAGCATTATTTATGTGTGTTCAGAGTTTAATTTCAGTAATGATATAAGACCAAGAACATGCAAATCAAAATAAAAGAAATTAAATTTTTAGCTTGAATGATTGTATGCTCTAACTTCTGAGAAACATCTGAATAAGTTGGAGAGTTCATATACTCTTTATGTATATATGTAAAGTTAATATGCAACTCATATTGATTCTTAGGTGTCAAGCAACTGACAGAAGTTGGCTCATACTAAAAATAATTTGGATATGATGTTTTTTCAGATGACAGTTCAAATAATAAAGCTTTTGGTATGAAAACAAGCTTACAAAAAAAAAAATGTGTGTGATTAGCTGTTTCTGTATTATGATCATTTTCTAGTTCTGTAGACATTATAAGTTTTCCTCCCGTTGAGGAATGAACAACTGACTTATTAGTTATTTGTAATTGCTCAACTCTATGCAAAATAGGGCAAGGCCACCATAAATGAAGAGGTTTTATGCCCTTCAATGATTTGTGACTTCTCTGAACAATAATATGAGATCATATCTCTTTATCGGGTCTCTCTACACTAGAACAATCACTCCATTTGTTTCTTTTCATTCTACATACAATCTTGCTTAATACTGGGTCCTGTAAGGTTTTAAATGCAAGATGATCTAACAGCTGTTTCAATCCAGTGCAATATTTTATCTTCTGAATTATGTGACATTTCTAATGGTTCATTGTTGAACTTGATAGAGTCTTGATAGAGCATCTGTAGTGAGTCCCAATAAAAAAATGAAAATAAAATATATAAACAAAAAAAGAATATTTAAATTAAAATAAGGCATTTTAAAAATTTAAATTAAAAATTAAAAACTCTAAAACCCATATCTCTTTCTCTCTCTCTCTCCCTTTACTTCAAATAATAAGAAGGCAACTCTTAATTAGAAAGAGGAAGAAGAAAAGTCTGATCATGGCTTCAAAATAGTGGAAGTTTGCAGGACCACAGTATTTTCATTGCACAAGATAATTTGATATGCTGCATGCTTTGACATTACTCTTGGATGTATTGAATTTTTCAATTAACTCTAATTATTGCAGAAACTCTATAGATGCATCCAAGAACGTTTTAGTCAGTTGTAACTATAATAAAATTTTGTGTTTGTACAAAGTATCAACACATATCTTCAATTAATTGAAAAAAATAAATTTCAAACTTTATCTTTATGGTCATTTCTCCAGTGCCAAATTTATCAAAATCACAGAATCTGGAAGCCTCTTGTAGCTTGTTTACATACTGTATTATTGTTGTTTTCTTCGGCTCCTGTTTGCTCACAAGAAACTTTGTCCTCTCAGCAATAACCAAAGTTTTTGGTTTTTTTCAATTTCTATTGAAAATTTTTGAAAGAGATCTTTCTGATGGTTTCACATCCTGCTGAAGCCCAATAAACGTCTGTAATCTCATTCTCTGCTCCTGCAACTTTCTGGCCTTTTAACCTTGTTTTTTAAAAACAATCAAGTCATGTTTTCACAATGTCTACCTCATCCAACAGTGTTAGAGATCTTATTGGTGATGCCATATTGTTGTGATGTCTTCTAGTCTGTGACATAGAAGTTCTCCTTCTACCTAAAATAACAACTGACTTTATTAGTAAATTGCTGGACTTTAAAATAATAAGTCCATTTTACCTGTCACTATATCCTGATTGAGTTGAAAAGATAACCATAGAAATTCAATTTTTTCTTCTTTTGTAACACACATTTTAGTTCATATTTGTACTTATAATAAAAACAGCATAAGAATGTCCCTCCACCTCATCACATATATAGCTTAATGTATATGGTTAATATAAATTAATCTAAATCCACATTACACTATTTTCTGCTTGTACCATCAAAAGTCTCAAATTAATTTGCTATAGCCCTTTCAATAAAATCATGTCAAAGAAAGGATTAAGTTTGAAAAAGGTTTTGTTAAAACTATGCAATAAACTATATTCAATACTTTGGCTTTCTGATGTCTTTTGTTATTGTAATTGAGATAGAAGTAATATTATTCTCTTCAATTGTACTGCAATGGGTGCTTCTATCTCTATAAATAAGTCTCATCCAAGTATTACAATAGTTTGCTTGTAATGTTGCATTGATGTAATGGCATTTTGTATTGTAAACATACATGTTAATACTTACCTCTCATGGAACATATACTGGTAGGAGATGCCTAACATGGCCAACAGCCAAATCAGCCAACGTACTTGCAAACCCCATGATTCCATGTCCTTTAATAAAAGCCTGAAGCAGAAACAAGTACCACTTACTGACATACTAAAGTCATATAATCAGTTAAGTACAGTTTACAATTTTTCATATAAAAATTGACAGTGCAAAGATTTATTAATTGATATTAGACCTTATGAAAATATAAAATAAAAATAAAACTGAATGCAACAGGGCAACATATTTGAAGTTAAGCAGTCCTTATAAAAAAATCTTCTGGATGTCTTAAATAGTCATACTAAAAGAATTATGATAGATATTTGTCCCTGTTATAAAGCTTAAATGCAGATAGAATTGTTAACTTTTTTCTGTTGAGAGTGAAAGTTTTGGTTAACCACACAAAAAGAGAAAACAAAGATTTAATTACAAAACTGATAAGACTCCATTCAAAAAGTGCTAATCTCAAACAGTACAATCTACGAATTATAATATAAAAAAAGTTATAAAGAATTATAATTTTTGTATATAGAAAACTGAATAAAAAAAACAAACTTTTTCTTTTACATTTGTACTTTTTAAGAATGTTTATCTTGTTGTTTACATTGACTTTTCAATATATAAATACAAGGATTGAGATGAAGAGTGATGCATACTCACCATGGGGTATAAGATGCTGCAATGAAAATGTAAATGACTGCACGATCTCCCATGTGGAAAACATTTTTCAATGTTCTATAAAATAATGAATACAAATTAAAGAAGTCTTTAGTAAACTGAAAGAAAAGAATATTTTGTAATCTATATATATAATAAACAGTATGACCTTTTCTGCTTATTCTTTCTTTCTTTGTGCATAATGTTTGTCATGCTAAAGGCAAAAATATCTATAAAATTATCAAGTGAATCTTGTCTTGATTCACATATCTGACCTAGAAGTAAAACAGTGTTATAGACAAGTGTATGGTTGCAAGAAAGAAATACAACAGCAGAAATAGATTTGTGATTTATTTCAACAGGAACGTGTGGGTTTGGGACAACTACCTTGTGGTAAAGGTCATAAGCTGGCTTTGAATCTGGGTTGATCTCTCATAGTAGTTCACACTGGTTGACGGTGGTTGATGCTCTCCTGCTGACTGCTCAGCCTGACCGTGACAGGTCTCTTCCCTGGCCTCCTGTTGACTGCTGTTGTACTTCCCTGTGACTCCTTTTATGGCGCTTTTTATTGGTTTAACAGGCTCGAAAAACGATGCGAGTATAATTAGGAGGGAAGCATTTTTATTGGTTGAAAAATAGAAACACTTTAAAAAATTATTTTATTTTCGACTGGAACTCATGCATTGGGAACATGTTTAAACGAAGATAATGGTCATTTTGTGACGGGGGCCTTGTCCCGTTCACATCCGGCTCTCTCTTAGTATGTTAGTTTATTTGCCTGCAAATCAGCCAGATATGTCTTATTTTATTTTATAACAAAATTTCCCCCAGGTCTTTCTGATTTACAGTGAAATGTTATTCATGTATATTTGGGTGATTAATTCATGATAAAGTTTCTGAAAAAGTATCAAAAGTTATCCTTGTTCTTCTTAAATATTTGTTTTGGTATGGAGTTATTTGCTGAATTATGTGTCCCAGAGGGATGTGGAGAGAATGATCATGGGAAGTGTTACATGGTGGAAATAGAGGGAAATATTAGATGTTGGACGTTTTCAGTTGTTGGATAAATGCACGGTGAATCAGATTGTATCAATTTTTCGCTTTGCACCTGACAAAATTAAAAGTCGTTTTTAATCATGGTGTAATTTCCTTCATAAATAGATGATTTTTATTGGGCAACAGTTGAGTGTGGCAAATGAAGTAAAAACCTTGTACCTGCTTCAGAAATGCTTGGGTCCTTGTTTGTGAAACGATTTAAAAAAGTCTCAATGCTGTGATCAAAAGAACATCGTTGTAATATCTAAATGCGTGGTGGTGAACCTGCTTTATAAGGGCATTTTTGCATTCCATATATCCAAGAAGATCAAAGACTTGTTTTTTTTTTATGTGTTTAATAGGTAGACATAATTGGGGTGATTGGCCAGTAATGGCATATAAAAAAGAACTTTTGGCGCTATTGGTAGTTGCATTGAAGGACAAAAACTTTCTTGAAAGAATTTTAAATTCTTGTTGATTGACATCTGGTTACAGAAAATTTCTTTTTCTCCATTGAATTTTGTTTCCTTTAAAAGGATATTGAAATGCGTGGAATCTCTCTGTATCGAAACTAGTTTAATAATCTAAACAAAAATTTAAATTAAAAAATTTAAAATGGCTGTAAAATGTTGGCTGAAGCTATCCAAGATGGAATTAATGTAAAATTTTTTTTTTTAAATTGGGCATTGTTTAATAAATCTATAAAGATGAAAAAATGGTTCTTTTTATCAACATAAATGGCCAATGGGCCAGTTATACATCTAAATATTTGCCCTTGATGCAATTTGTTTTATGTTGCAAGAATCAACATAGGCCTTTTAATCAGTTTTCAGAATTCCACCAGTAAATTTTTCCTTTTTCATATATAAATAATACCAAATTATTTTGCCTTTCATGTACCTGGTAGAGGTATCTGGATTTATTTTATGGTACAACCAATTTTAGGAAAGTGTTTAAACATTTTATCATCAAAATGGAGGTAAGTGGTTCTAGAAAAAAATATAAATATGTTTTTTCTTTGTAATAATTTTGGTTGTCAGGATCTTTGTTCACATCATATAAAATTTGATGGAATGCTGATTTATAAAATTGCATTTCATCGTCCTTCTGTTGTTCATTCACTATTTGAGGTCATTGCAATTCTTCTTTTCCTGGTGGTGGTAGATTTTATAGGCAAGAATGCATTTACTGATTTTTATGCAAAATTTCATTTTGTGTTTGAGTTTTTGGAATGAGTTTAAACCGTTAAACAAACCAAGGCACCAAGATTTGTTCTAAATATATTCCTGAACCATTTACCTTCAATGTCCTGCCTGTGGAATTTTTTTTTATATGTCCAAAACCTCCACTCAGCATAACTAATTCATAACTTTGATTCACCTTTTGATATATTCTCTCATGAATTTATAAAAAGAAAATTCTTTTGCCATCATTGTATTTTTTGGCATTTGTTGAACTTTTCTGGTCCCAATATATGTGTTCATCTGTGGTATGACTTTTAATTTGAAATTATAGGCGGTCATTTATATAAATAATCAAATTTCAAAATAAATATTTTCAGGTTAAAAATTGATCTGCAAATGTTTTGATCTTGGACCAAACTTTAAATTTCAAAGCTGAATGTATGAAAATGAAATTGTTAATCATATTTAAAATGAATTAACAAATGTTGCAAAACTTTTTTTTTCAAATTGAATCCAATATTTTATCAAATGTAATTTTCTGTAAATGAATTTCAATAGTATTTGTTGGGTGAAACTATTTTAAATATTATATTTTATTTTGTAAATTTGACACCAGTTTATAGACAAGCGTATGGTTGCAAGAAAGAAATACGACAACAGCAGAAATAGATTTACGTGATTTATTTCAACAGGAATCTGTGGGTTTGGGACAGCTACCTTGTGGTAAAGTTCATAAGCCGGCTGAAATCTGGGTTGATCTCTCATAGTAGTTCTCACTGGTTGGCGTGGCGCTTTTGCTGACTGCTGCTGACCATTATTAACTGACCGTGACAGGTCTCTTCCTGGCCTCCTGTTGACTGCTGTTGTACTTCCTTGACCCCTTTTATGGCGTTTTTTATGGCTTAACAGGCTCGAAAAACGAAAAAGTATAATTAGGAGGAAGCATTTTTATTGGTCGAAAAATAGAAACACTTTAAAATATTTTTTATTTTTCGACCGGAACTCGTGCGTCGGGAACATTTAAAAAAAGATAATGGTCATTTTGTGACGGGGGCTTTGTCCCGTTCACATCCGGCTCTCGCTCTTGATATGTTAGTTTATTTGCCTGTAAATCAGCCGAGATATGTCTTATTTTATTTTATAACAAAATTTATTTTATTAACAATTTTGCTGCATTTTCAGTGAGTTAAATTTTCCAAATTAAGGAATTAAATGATCTGTGTCCTGCATTTTTTCACAGAATATTTAAATAAAATGTCAACCCTCATCCATTTTGGTAATTTTGTTTTTTTTTTATAGTTGTAATTTTTTTTGTATGCATGTAATTTTTCCAAATAATGTTTCTGTTTTGGTTTTCTTTTTTTAAGAATTTTTTTAGAAAAACATTTTTTTTTTTTAATTTTAGTTGTTAGAGTTTTTTAATTTTTTTTATAATTCTAATGTTATATTTGTAAAATTTTTACTTAATATTGTCCTAAAAAATGTTCTCATTAAAAATAAAGGAATGATATATATATATAGATGTTGTAAATTTTTTCAAAGGCCATTTAAAGACCCAGTTAAATGGGATTGCAAATTTTTTTGAAAGAAAATGCATTTAAATAATACATAAAGGCCACAAAAACAAAAAAATTTTCATAATTTGTTTTAAAAAAAAAAAAAAAATGAAAAATCAAATAAAAAATATTACAAATATTTGATACATAAGAAAATATATTAATTTTCATATTTGATTTAAATCTGTTGTAAAAAATTTTCAAATTCTTTATTTTGACTTCAAAATGTATAAATATTTTATTATAAAAATTGATTATTAATTGGTAGATTTCAAAAAAATAAAAAGATGAATAAACAAAAATGTAAAATATTAAAATGTTTCTTTTAAGTTTTGTGGTTTATGATATTTTTTAAATTTAAATTGTGAGTAAATCAAAAGTTCAATAATAAAGATTTACTTTTTAATTCATGCATTTTCTTTTATTTAAAAAAATTATAATAAATTTTTTTTCATTTTGTTATGAAAGGTTTGTTCCTAAAACATCAGTTAAATTTCCATTAAAAAAATTTATGTAACTAATATTGATTTCCAATTTTTTTATAATTTGTTTTGTGTATTTGAGGTTCAATGATTTTAATTTGTCCATTCCTATATTTTATTTTAATTTGTCCGCTAAAAATTATTGAATAACAAGAAAAAAATAAATTCAACAAGAAAATATTAATATTGTAAATGGAATTTATATATTCATTTAATTGTAAAACATGTTCCATTCATTAATTTGAAATTCTGAAAATTACTTATTAAAGAACTATATGGAAGATAAATGATAATGATTTTAAAATGTTTTCAAATTCAAAATATGTCTTTATAGAAATTGAAATTAAAAAATCTGTTTGAAATATTTTTAAAAATTTCTTTATTTTTTTAAAACAATGTTTAAAATTTAGCAAAAGTTAAAAGTTGATTGTAAAAAGAGCAATAAATTTGTAATTTCTTCAGGCAAGAAAACTTTAATTTTTAACAGCATTTATTTGACTGTTAAAAATGTTTGTACTTCAGAAAGAAAATTCTAAATTGAATTTAGAAAACTTGATATAATTGTAATCTTATATGATCATAGAAAATTAAAATCTTTTTAATTTAACACTTCAAGTTAGAATCAGTGTAATTTTCAAATTTTTTTTGAAAATACATCAGTGATGGGAGTAAATTTTTAATTTAAGATCTGCATGGAATGGTCATAATTTATAAAGGATTTTTTGTGTTTTCAAATTTCATTGATGAAAAATTGAAACTCATGTTATAAGTTTCCTTGTGGCTGAAAGATTTAATTTCAAAATAAAAAATTGTCCATTTTCTGAAGTCATTGTGAAAATTGAGTTTACACAAAATTTGTTTTCTATGTTATTACTTAATATTAAAGTTTTAAATTATAGAATTCACTCAGTTTAATATAATATTAGAAGTTAATAAACTTTGTTTTGAATATTTTTCATTGTTTCAAATTTTTTAACATTATTGGTTCATTGATTGAAATTTAAAAAAAATTTATTTCAAAAAAAGTTTCAACATTTAAAAGGTAATTGAAAAAAAGAAAACATTTTTAGTTTCATAGCTTTATTTACTTAAAGAATTTTTAAAATTAATATTGCTAATTTTTTTGAAAAATCAAAAATCTTTTGTTTAATGGACAAATTAAAAAAATATTTAAAAATTTTTTTTGCATTGTTAAAAATAAATTTTTACAAATGTTTTCATGAAAAAAATCATATTTAATTACTTTAAAAAATATTTTCTAATTTATTTTTTATATTGTTAAATAAATGCCAAATTTTCAAATTCACCTCCTAATGTTTATAGTTCTATTGCCATTATCAAAATATTATTTTATTGAAAATTATATGTTTATTTATATAGTATTTATATTGATTATATAAATTATATATCAGGTCATCCCATAAGTTCTGTCCGAATTTTGAATAAAGAAAACAAGTGACCAAATGTTACATTTAATTACAGATTCAATCAACAATGTATTTTCCCTGATTATCTATGACTTCCTTCCATCTATTAACAAGCTTACTAATTCCATTACTGTAAAATTCTTTTTGGCTTTGATTCGAAGAACTCACAAATGTCAGTTTTAACCTCTTCCTGTGTTACAAAAGCTGTTTCTTCCAAATGATTCTGTAAGCTACGAAACAAATGGTAGTCTGAAGGAGCAAGATCGGGAGAATAAGGTGGATGAGGAATTTTCTCCCAACCAAGTTCTTCGATCTTTTGTGACGTGATTCTTGCTGTGTGGGGTCGCGCATTGTCCTGATGAAACATCACCTCTTTTTGATTCACTAGAGCAGGTTTTTTTTTCCTTGAATCTTGGTTCAAACGCTCTAATTGCTGACAGTATATTTGAGCATTAATTGTTGCATTAGGTGGTAAGAATTCAAAGTGGATTTTTCCTTGGCAATCCCACCAGATTGAAAGAAGAACCTTTTGCCCATGAAGTTCCCTTCTCGGCTGTGGTCCTTCCCCTTTACCAAGCCACTGTCTACGACGCTTAACATTTTGATAAAAGATCCACTTTTCGTCACAAGTCTATCCAAAAAAAAGTGAAACAAGTTGGCGAGAATGGAGAGAAGAGCAGATGTCAACTCAGCATTTGAGGTTGTTTTCAGACAATTCATGAGGCACCCATTTTCCAAGTTTAGGAACTTTTCCAAGTTGTTGAAGATGACGATAAACAGTTGTATGGTTTGAACTGAGAACCACTGCCAATTCCTCAACTGTTAAAGCAGGATTTTCTTCAAGGGCTGCTTCAAGAAGCTTTTCATCAAACTCAACTGGACGTCCGGTTCGGTCTTCATCTTCAAGGGTGAAATCTCCACCTCTGAATTTTGCAAACTATCTTCTGCAAGTTCTTTCATTCACACATTCCTTTCCATAAACTGAGTGAATGTTTCTAGCCGCTTTGGCTGCTGAGTTTCCTTTCTTGAACTCATAAAGCATTATGTGCCTCAAATGATTCTTGGGTACTTCCATGTTAGCAGGGTTTTAATCAAACAAAATTTAATTTTATTGTTCTCTGAAATAAAATTTGATCAGTTTAAATGCATCTAAACATAAAAATAATGTTCAGCTCCATTAGACATTATAAAATACTCTTTAAATTTCGTTCATTTTAACAAAAAAATAAAATTCGGACAGAACTTATGGATGACCTGATATTTTAAAATTATATAATTGGTTTACATGAATTCCCTCAATTTATATAAATCAAAATAAATAAAAAAACTCCCAAAATAATTTTAAAATTTGAATTTTTATTTTTGTTTTTTCATTGTTTTTAATTTAAATTTTTAATATTAATCTAAATATATTTTTTTTTTTTATGTTTAAAATTTAATTTTTCAATTTAATTATTCATTTATTACATTCACATTTTGGATATTTTAAAAACCTTATTGCCAATATTTTTTTTCAATTCATTAGAATACTTCAAACTCAAAAAATATACAATTTATTTTTTATTTTTAATTTAGTTTGAAATTTCCCTTAAATTATATATTTGTTTAAAATTTGTATGAATACTTTTATTTAATAAATGATTTTTTTTCAATGATAACAGAAAAAATATTTTTTTATTCTTGACAAAAAATAAATATATAAAATATAATTAAATCCATTTATTATGGATAATTTCAGGTGTTTTTTTTATCTTATTAAAAAAAGTGTTACCTAAATTATTTGAATTATAATAATTTTTCCCGATATTTGTAATATTTTTTGAAAGATGTAAATTCAATGGATTTTCAACAAAATATTAGAAAATTATAATTCAAAATATTTAATTTAATTTTAATAATTTTATTTTTAAGAATTACATTGTAGTCGACTTAAATTTATGTGAAAAATGTCATTTTTATCTGGATTGTTTCTAATTTAATCTTTTGTAAAATTTTTAAAATTTTAAAGTTTCCTAAATTTTAATATTTATTATATTTATAAATAAAATTATATTTTTTATTTACTCTATTATTTTTTCTCAAATTTTTCATAAATTTAGTTAAAAATAATTTATATATAATAAATATGATTCTCTTTATTGGTTTGATTTTATTTTTATTTTTTATGTTTATGAAATATTTTTTACTATTTTTTTTTTTTTTTTTTTATTTATATCAAATTATGTTTATCTCAAAAACATTCATTTATGTAAAATATCTAATTTAATCTATATTGATATAAATAAATTTTTTCATCTGTTTTTTATTTGCAAAAAAATTTACACATTTTTTTCTAAATTATTTGACAAATGTTACTTCTAAAACGTTTGATTTTTTTAAATAGAGATTCAATATTTAGAAAAATTTTTTTTTCAAAATTCTTTCAAATTAACAGAATTCCTCTTTCTTTTTTTTTCTTTTTTATAAAGTCAATAAATAAAATTGATTTTACAAAAAAATTTTTTCTTTTTTGAATTTTTTCCTCAAATACTTTCAAATTTTTTTTGATTTGAAAAAATTTTTATAATTTTAAATATGTATTTAAATAAAAATAAATTATAAAATTAAATTTGCAAAATCATTCAAATTTGCAAAAACAAAAAACATTCAGGATTTTTTAAAATAATGACGTCTTCAATAAATATTGTATATATTTATAAAATATTGCTAAAAATTTTTTAAAAAAAAGTACGAAAATTGTTTTTAAAATATTTTTTTAAATATTAAATTGTTAAATTAAATCCTAATTTCAAAAAAAAATGTATAAATATTCTTTTATTATTGTCTTTACGTTTAACAGAAATCATTATTAAAATAACATTGAATGTATTAATATATGCATTTAGAATGGAATATTTGTGAAATTTTTTCTGATTTTTCAAATACTTTTTCAATTTTATGTTTTCATTTTGAAATCAAAAAAACTAAAATGAATTTTTTTTCATTTTTACTATTTTAAATTTTTTTGTAATTTCAAAATATTTTCTGGGTTATGAAGGCAAATTTTTTATTAAAAATTTAATTTTTATTTATTTCATATATTTAATTTTTTAAGTAATTAAATTAAAAATTTTTTATTCAAATTTAAAAAAAAAAAAATTAAAAATATAATAAATGACATTAAATCAAATTCAATTAATATTTTCAATATGAAAAATAAAAAAAAATTTTCTTTAATTTTATTTTTTATTTAAAAACGTTAAATTTGTAAAAATTTTATAATAAAAAAAAATATTTTTTTATTTTTAATTGCAAAAAAATTTTTTAATTTAAATTAAACAAATTTAAACAATTTGAATTCTTATGTTGGAAAATTTTCTGTTTTCTTATTAAAATCATTTTAAAACATATTTTTAATATGGAGACAAAAATTTTATAAAAATATTCTAAAATATATTTAATTTTTAATTTTTCAATTGTCGTTTTGAAAAATTGTATTTTAAAATTGAAAAATTTTTTTATTAATATAAGATTTATAATTTAAGTGGTATTTTAAATTTTTTTAACATTTATACAATTTATATATATATGTTTTTTATTGAAGAATTGAAATATTTGATTCCTATGAATGAAAAATATTAAAAATAAATATTGAATATAAAATTATAATTAAAAATAAATAATTTTAATATAAATATGACAAAAATAAAATTGTAATTTTATAAGTTTAATATCAATTTTTTCATGGATCAAAATAAAAATTATGTTAAATTATTAGATAATTAAATTTATATTTTATTTTGAATTTTATATTTATGTTTACAAATTAATTTTGCCCCGAACTTTGGGAAAAATCAAAAAATATCAAGTTAAATTTATTTATGAAATTTTGTATTTATTAATATTGTTTCATAATTTTATTTTATACCTTTGTAACATATTTAATAAAATGAAAGTTAGATTTTTTTGTTGCTAAATAATATATATATTTATTTATCCACATAAATTACCAATTTTATATATCGATATATAAATTAAAGATTTAAATATAATATATATATGTAAAAATAAAAAAAAAATGTAACAGAAAAATATTTATTTGTGTTCAAATTAATTGAATAATTATCTTTATAAAACTTAGTTAAATATTATTTCCTAGATATTCAGATATAAAATTGATAATATAACAACAAAAAATGTTTTTTCTTTTAAGGGTTTTCTTTTTTAAAAAACCCATCTTTTTTTGATGCATTGTATTAAAATTTTTATTTTAAAAAATATATATAATAATTATTTTATAAAATTAAATTTTGAAATAAAAATGATTTGTTTAAAATTTTTTTAATCAAATATTTTTATTTTTGGGATATCCAAATATTTCTAAATAATTTTTTTCAAAATTTATTATATCAGATATTAATATATTTTTAACATATTTATCCATATTTTTTTAAAAAGAACATTTTAAAAATTGTTGGTTATATTTATCTTAGACCACAATATATATTTAATTTTTATATATTTTTTTGAATTTCATAATTTTAAATAATTTAATTTGATATATATTATATATTTAGATAAAAATATTGTTTTTTTTTTTATGAATATTTATACATTTAAAATATATATATAATTTTATATAACTATTCTCTGAAAATGAATTTAAATTCATATTTTTATTTTTTCAATAAAACATGAATTATATAAAAAATTAATTATATTTTTTAATTTTAATATATAAATTTTTAATATATAAAAATATATATATTTTATGATATATATATTGTAATAACATATTTATTTTAAAAAAACAAAATAGTATTAAAATGATTTTGTTCATTTATGCTTTAACCCATTTTTCTTATTGAATTTATAATTGATATTTAAATATTCAAATAAGATTATATTGATTTATCTATTTGAATTTCAAAAAAATATCTCCATGCATAACCAGTTTTTCGAAAATATTAAAAATTCATTTGACCTGTCAGTTAATTTTTTTGGAATATTAATCTGATGAATTCTTTGAGGATCATTCAGATATAGGAATATTTGTGGATCTAACAAATCTCTCGTTTTCAGATTTAATAAGACCTATTAATTTTAAATCGTTTTTATTATAAATTGGTCACTATTTTATAAATCATGCTTGTCCAATGTATGCTTTTTTTAAACTTTACATGGATTTAATAAAAAGTTATTTTAAAACAAATGGATCCTATCTTATTTACATTTTGCGGTACCTTTTTGGTGTTCCATTTATTTTATATATATTTTTATTTTTTACCCTCAAATGAAAAGATTCTGAATCTGGATCAATAAAAATTTATTGAGGACAATTTAATATTCAAAAAATTCTACTGAGTAAAGAAATTTAATACTCATTTTAAGCCTTTAAATGAAAGAACCATATGTTCATACAGATTGTGAATTTCAAAAATTTTCGACAGCAAGCATTTTAAAAATAAAAAAAGCATTTTCATTTATAGGAACATCAATTTTAATATGTTGAAATTTATTTAAATTTCTAGTTTTTTCCGTCATGCCTTTTCAAAAATTTATTATTCATGGAATAAGATGAAAACAAAAATAACAATTATTTTTGAAATTAGATTTGTTCTTTTAAGTGAATTTTACGTTTTCATTGATGGAATATATAATGCAAAATAAATACTATTTGAACAATTGAAATGAATTCTGTTATATGATTTTGTCATATTTTGAACTATCTTTTGTAACAAAAGGTTTTGAATAAAAAATAATTATTTAAATGTTTTCATTATATAAGGAAATTTAAAATTTTTTCTTTTTTTTATCTTTAAATATCATTTTAAAAAAACATGATGAATTCTTAATTATTGAATTTTGTTTTTTTGGTGTAGGCTGTCAATTGTAAAAATAAGGAATCAATCCCCGGGCCGGGCAAAATAATCTATCGAACCACTTTTGAAACAATGATATTATAAACCACAGTACTATTATAAAGAACTATGAGCCGATAATCATTAACATGGACCCTTAAAATATATTATAGAAAAATAATGGATTTTATAATCCATATCTATATTATATTAAATATATATAAATATATAATATAAATAAATAAAACGCCGTGATAAGAACAATAAGATTAATATATATAGTCCGCATGTAAATAAATAAAACATGTTACCCCGGTGGACGAATATAAATATATAGTTATAATATATAAAAAATAAAATAATATTAGTGTATATATACATTATATAAATATTGTATATATTATATAAAATAAATATTTATAAAATAGTAACAATGTAAATATATATATATATATATAATATATTTAAATAAATAAATAAATAATAACATTATATATAAATAAATATATAAAAATAAATAAATAAAATGTATATAAATATATTCTCACTGTACATATATATATATATATATATATAAAAAAATCCATTAATAATGATATAGATATATATATATATATATATATTTATATATATATTGTAATAAAATGTTCAAAAAATATATATACATTATATATATTCTTAATTGTCAATCACATTCAAAAGTGTTCAACATTTGTACAGTGTATTAAGGTTGATAAATAGCAAACAAGCAAATATATTTTTTTGGCATACCATGAAGAGAAATATCCTAGTCTATAGGTACCCAGTCATCCTGCTTTTAGTTCATTCATCACTGAGCGAAAACACCCTGGTCAATCCCTTAAATCATCTAAAAGAATTTTGATACACACATTGTCCTGTTAAAAAAAAAATATATATATATATATATATATATATATATATATATATATATATATATATAATTATTTAATTAATTTTAAAAACTCATAGTCTAAATAAAAGTTTAAAAGCTCCAGGAAAAAATATAGAAAAAACATTTATGAAACGTCAAAAAAATGTTAACTAATTATGACAGTTTTATATATAAAAATTTTTACAAAAGAGCATAAGATTCAAAAAAAATAAATAAATAGCACATTGCAAAAATAGCCAGATTTAATGCCAAATGTGTCCTTTTTGGACAATGAAACCCTAAATAACTTATCCTTTTTCTTATAACTGAGATATTGATACAAATTTTATATTACTAAAAAAATTTTTAAAAAATAGCCATTACCATAATATTAATTTTAATTTTTTGAAAATATGCTTTTAAAAATAAATGTCAAAAATTTATTCAAAATTTCGCTTGAAGATGGAACAGAGCTTGGTATTTAATATTTAATTCAAATAATTAAATATAATTTTCAGCTCTCTGTTTTGAAACAAATTATAATTTATAATGAAGGAATCATATTTTTAAATAGATGGTATTTTAGGCTCTACTTAATATCAAGCTTATTACTTTTTGAAATAAAAAACTTCTCATAAAGAACTTTGGATTCTGTTTTACACCTAACAAGTTCTTATATTTTCTATATATTTCAAAATTATATTTGTGTATATATATATTATATATATTATAAATAAAACACATATATATAATGTGTATATATAACATATACATACATACATATATATATATATATACATTATATATATATATATATATTATATATATACAAACATTATATACAGACAGTGGAAATAAATATTCGTACACTTGAAAATTGTATTTTTATAAATGTAAAAGCCTTAAATAAAAAAAATCTTTGCACATTTTATGTATAAAGACACATACTATTAAAAAATAATAATAAACTTAATTAATTCTTATTCTAACAGAAATTAATGCATTTTTTAAATTCTAACTGGTGAAAAGGTATTTGTACAAATCAATTATTAGAATAAAATAATCAA
>CAHIKZ030002495.1:0-237998 GCA_903632075.3 Acanthosepion pharaonis | reverse complement strand
GGTCAGGTCAACTGCTGGCGACACACACTTGGGAGGCGAGGACTTTGACAACCGACTCGTTGATCATTTCATTAGAGAATTTAAGCGTAAACACAACAAAGATTTGAAGAACAGTCGACGTGCTCTCCGTCGTTTGCGTACGGCGTGCGAACGTGCCAAACGGACATTGTCGAGTAGCAGTGAAGCAAGCGTTGAAATCGATTCTCTTTACGAAGGAATCGACTTTTACACGAAAATCACGAGGGCACGCTTCGAAGAGCTTTGCTCTGACCTCTTTCGATCGACTTTAGAACCAGTCGAGAAGGCACTGCGTGATGCTAAACTCGACAAGGCCAGTATCGACGATATCGTTTTGGTCGGTGGATCGACACGTATCCCCAAGATCCAGAAAATGCTGGAAGATTTTATGAACGGAAAGAAGGCCAGTAAATCCATTAACCCTGACGAGGCTGTTGCCTACGGTGCGGCTGTGCAAGCAGCTGTTCTGAGCGGTGATGAAACATCGAATATTAAAGACGTGCTGCTTGTCGACGTGGCTCCATTGTCCCTCGGAATCGAGACAGCCGGTGGAGTGATGACCAACATTATCGATCGTAACTCTCGAATCCCAAGTAGGGCTTCGAAAGTGTTCACCACCTATTCGGATAATCAACCCGGCGTTAGCATCCAGGTATTCGAGGGTGAGAGAGCCATGACCAAAGACAATCATTGTCTGGGGCGCTTCGAACTGTCAGGTATTCCGCCAGCGCCAAGGGGAGTGCCACAAATCGAAGTCAGTTTCGATCTGGACGCCAACGGAATCCTCAGCGTGTCGGCCGTTGATAAAAGCACTGGCAAATCAAATAAGATCACCATCACCAACGATAAGGGACGTTTGAGTAAAGAAGAAATCGACAAGATGTTGGCCGATGCACAGAAATACCAAGAAGCCGACAAAGAGCAACGTGAACGAGTAGACAGCAGAAACCAATTGGAAAATTACGTTTTTGCTGTGAAACAATCTCTGACAGATGCTGGCAATGGAAAGTTGTCAGTCGATGAGAGAAAGCTGCTCACTGACACATGTGATCAATGTCTTCAGTGGATCGATAACAACGGCTTGGCTGACAAGGAAGAATTCCAACACAAATTACAAGAAATCCAAAAAGTCTGTTCACCCCTCATGTCAAAATTGCATACTGCTTCATCGACAAATAACAACCCATCACAAGGACCCACCGTAGAAGAAGTCAATTAGTCGACAATCCTCAACTCTTTGCATGGACTTAGTAAAGACTGTAATGATGTATATTAATTTATTGTTCACATTTCTCATATCATTTAAAAACTCAAGGTTTGTGAAATTTTGAGGACACTTCTTACTGAAAATTGTATTTTTCTCATTCATTTTCAATCATTGTACATCAAAAACCACAAAATGTCTGTGATAGATTTATGTAAATTCATGTAAATTTTTAAAAGAATATATTTTTTATTTTATTTAAAATCTGTGTTTTGTTTACTTTCAAAACTCAATTTGGCTGATTGACTTTTTAAAAATTTACCCTGATTACATGTCATCAAATGAATATAGAGTTACACGAATATACTTATAAATGGATTTTGACAAAAGGAAAAAGTACTTGTCGATTGATATAAAATCAAGTGAATTTGAAAAGCCGAATCAGCTGTCGATTGATTGATTTGTATTCTACGAGTTATCAAAATTTTTTATGCTATGAAATTCGAAACCTATTTCAGATTGTAAGCATGAAAACTTTTTTTTTTTAATATTCTTGATTGGATGATTTATTTTTTTTGAGAATAACCATTCTTTTTTTCCCAAATACTAGTCTTACTAATTAACCAATATCTGTGGTTGGGAGAGGAAATGGATCCATACATTTCCCAAGGGTATTTGCACGGATGTGAATATAACCAACACGAAATTTTCTTTTAATCGGTATCACCTCATGCAAGGCAATAAAGCCACTAAGACATAAGGAGTTATAGGATGTGAGAGACATAAGAAGAGAAATATAAATAATGAGCCGGATGAGAAGAAAGTTATCAGGAGGGCAGTAGATTTCATTTAAATTTTTGCAGATTAAAGTTAGTTAGAAAGTATGGAACTGGAGGGAGTTCAACAAGTGAGAAGTGCGAGAAAAGAAACTGTTAGCATAGAATTTACGGCTACATCTTGGCAGATCAACTGTAAATGGATGAGATCTCAATGCTAGTCTAGTACTGTGCTTAAATTAAAAAAAACAACAAAAAACAAAAACTCTAGATAACATAGCGAAAATTAGATGATTAATGGAGAGAAGTTCAGATTTGGAGGTGTTAAAATCAACAAGCCATCTTTTCACCTAATTTACGATGGACTTAATGTCATTGTATGAAGGCAGTGGTAAATAATTGTGTCATAAGCATAGATACCAAGATAATTATCATCAATAAACTTCCTGATATCACCAGGAAGTTTATTGATGATAATTAAAAACAGAGTAGGGCTAAAGATGGAGCCCTGGTGTACACCCGCGTTAGTACGGAAGGCCATTCAAGATAACTTTCATTTCACATTTTGATTGAAAAGGCTGGAGAAGTTCAAAAACGTTTCCGGAGACATAAACTTGAACTCGCCTCTTGCATTTCTCATTCCGAGCCACTACTCATTACACCGCCTGCACATCCCAATGGAGTATATATCTCCTGTCAGGAGAGACGACGATTATGATTTTAGCCACCCGTTGAACGTCTTGTAGGGCAATGTTTAAGAAGATTTTCTGTCAGATTACTATGAATGTAAGTCTTTTTTTTTGTACAAAATTTCACTGAATATTATTGCGCCTGTGCCACTCACAATAATTAAATATGTGAGATTTCCTAAGTGTAGGATATTGAAGAATTATTGAGAAACGAATATTTTTTGGTTTTCGAGATAAACGTCTTTTCAGTTTCTCCACGGTAGGTACATTTTGTAGAACTAGCATAGACCTTTCATATAGTTAAATAATGAACAATTTACTTATTTATCGAACAACTTTTCGGAAAAAGCGTCACGAGATTAACGAAAATTTTGCAACACGTAATACATACAAACGGAACTATGTAAATAAACGAATATTATTATTAGTAGTAATGCGGCGTTCATTTGCTCACTGCTGCTACCTGGAAAATTACACGCATACATAAAACAACGTAAATACGTGACACTCTCATTAAGTAGACACATTCAGTTTTTTTCAGAAAAAAAAATCTGCTATTCCATCAAACTGAAACAATTGAGATCAAGACAGAATCACCTCTTCTCTTTCTCTGTCCTTAGTTTTAGAGAAACAATATTATTTATTCTTCATTGCAACATACTCCCAACGTAATCAAGAATGATTATTCTCTTTTTACTCCATGGCATGAAATATTTATCAAAATCCTTCTTATTGGTAACAGACATCTTGATGCATGGAAAATATTCCTTTGAGGACATTTTCATCTTACGGTAAAGTCATCGTATTGAGATTTAGCAGCTACAGAAGATTGTCTGTCCCCATACAATTACTGGAACATGGTCTCTCCTGGACAATTTACAAAAGAAGATGTTATCCTTTCCTCCGCACTCGGTGTCACAATATTAAAAGCAGCATCCACAGTCTCAAACATTTTGGGGGTCACACTGCATAATAAATGTGAATCATTCCAAAAGGCTTTGAAAAAAAATGAATTAGAAGCAAATGTTTTTGTTTTTATAAATTATATGCTTTATTTCTCCACATATGCTTCAGAAATGTGAAGAAACTTCTGTAAGTAATGCTATCTACCATTTATGCAATCCATCAAAAACTGAATGTCCTGGGAAGAGAACAATATTAGTTTAGCTAATTTTTGTCATAAATACCATCTAAAACTTGTACCTCTCAGAATGTTTTTAAGGTTAAAAAATAAGAAAATGTCAGAAAGTGGTTAATTAAGACGATATGGTGATGGTTTAAAGGTTTTCATCCAAATTCTTGCAATGTCTCTCTTGTTTGATAAAAGGAATGAAGCAGTGGGCATGAAATGGAGTTCTTTGTTGATGTTTCCCATGATGCATTCTGCTAAATATTTTACCAAATTTTATCAAAACACTTTCTTCATAAACCAATGTCAGTGTCTAGTTACGTTTTAAAACTGAACTTGCAAAATACCTTCAGCATCCCAAAAATTTACCAGATCTTAATGTACATGATGTCTCTAAAACCTAGAGACCTAGGCAAAAATAAATATTTTCAAGAAATGAAATTTTTAACAATATTTTATTGAATTGGAATATTAACAAATATGAAGTTCAATATGATCGCCATCATTTGTGATGCAAAGGTTGATATAATTTGCAAGATTCATGATGCAATAACTCCACATTGACATCAATCTTAGCACATTTACTCTTTATGCATTCAATCAAGTGTGTTGCATCTGGGATTTTCAATGAGTAAACTTTTTTTCCATGAGAATACACCAGAAGAATTCAATTCTTCTTTCAACAAAACTATGTTTAATCAGTGGATGTATAAAAAGTAGTTAACCCTGTAGATGCTTTATATATATATATATATATATATATATATATATAATATATATATATATATATATATATATATCTTCATTTTATTACTGCAGAAATAAATTTATAACCGATTATATGATGATTATTTAAGACTTTTTCTTATTATTTACTTATATTGCTCTGTATATAAATTTATACATTGAGTTCTCATCATGGTGTTTTATTATTAAGTTAATAAAATTCCATTCCTTGATGTATTTATTGATTCCATCACACATAAATTTACTACTTCTCTAAAGAGGAAGATCACGAGCATTAACTTGTGTCTTCTTAATTACAATAGGGGATCCCTCAATGAAATAAATTAGCTGCTATAAAAAAAATAATCTGATGCCGACAAATGATATCTACTTCCAAAACCATATTCTAAAAATGATTACATAACATTATTTACATTATTTGGACTATTGTCCTCATCTATGTCGCCATATTTATTACAACATTTCTGCCTTTGTACGCTCCATAACATTAAGCAAACACTTGTTATTAATGGGTTTCCTAATTCTGTTATTGATCAACAAGTTAAAATGTATCTCAATAAACATAATAATACCACTAACAAAATTGATAATATTAATAATAATATTGTACATCAAAATAAGCATAACATTATTGACTTATATTATTGTAACCAAATGCATAATAATTACAAACATGATGAAAAACACACAAAAACATTATAGGTAGAAATTTTAAACACATTAATAATAATAAACATGTTGATCTCTTTATATATTGTAAAAAATTGAAACACCTGATCTCATAGTCTCTAATAACCCTACAACCACACAACTAAATCCTCTACAAGAAACAAATGTAGTGTATCAATTTAAATGCTCATTCAGAGATTGTATCACTGATGCTAATAATAAACCCGCTACATATATTGGTTTTACTACAACCACAATATCCCATAGACTTACCTGTCACGTTTCTGATCTTAATTGTATTAAACAACATTTCTTAGAAAAACATAGCCATGTTACATAATATTAGTCAGACATTATTGGATAACACAATAATACTTACATATACACACTGTAAAAAGAACCTTCAGATACTGGAGGCCATCTACATTAAAACGAACCAACCCACACTCAACAAAATTAAATTTCAAAGTAGTGACAACACATTAAGTTGCATCTAGACATTGGTTCTGTTGCAATATTTTGGTCCGTCACGTGGTATGATGTCATAGAACTGCATCTTGAAATTACAATCTGCATCTGTAGTTATCGTCACATCGCAATTTTCTATGTCAAAATAACAAAATATCAATTTGACGGTGAATATCTTTGTTTCATATTTTTATAACCACTCTGAAGATGGCTCATGTGAGCTGAAATTTAAATCATTTTGTAAACTCAATAAAAAAATATGTTTATATATATATATATATATATATATATATATATATATATATATATATATATGTGTGTGTGTGTGTGTGTGTGTGTGTGTGTTGTAATAATATCAAATCTGTAAGTGGTAAGGATAATCCTATTTATTAAATATTAAAAAGATAGATCCATGCAGAGAGATTAATGTATTTATATACAGTGCAATATGACATACATCAAGATGGAAATACTTAATACTTAATGAATTTTTAATATCTTCCTCATCTGACTGAAATTTAAATCATTTTGTAATTTCGGACTGATGAGTCAGTCATTAAAATATTATCTGCTGGAATAAATTTGTTACTGAATTCTTCACTGATGCGTTAAAACCTGATTGATGTCTGTGTTTTATATATATATATATACGTAAATATATAAATATTATAATATATATATTTTATATAAATAATTATATTCAATAATGAATTTTCCATCTTTCAATAAATGTACAATATTTTTAATAATATCTACACACTACTCACTGTCAAAGTTTATCTTAGCGGTGATGGCATATGTGTGTGTAAGTGTCATGACTAAATGCAGAAATTAGAAATGAAATAATTATATTACCAGTTTTAAATTTTTAAATGGTTGCTTATGTCATAGTGATTGGGGATTTTAATATCTTGCAACACTTAATATGGCTAAAGCTTAAATCTTCCAAAATTATAATTTCCAAATTGAAATTTTATTGACTGAAATCATTTTGTGTGCTGGGCTTGATCTAAGCTTAATTAGATTCATGAATTTGGATGAGAAAAGGTTGGAAGAATCTATTTGTTGTACAGTTTGAAAAAATAAAACTGGATTGAGACTTCAAATCATATTGGCAATGTTGCCCATGAAAATCTGCAATTTCAGTTGGTTAGTCTTGATCATTTGATCTGGAAGATTTTTAAACTAACCAATCAAATCTTATAACTCACCTTCCATAGATGAACTAGTTGAAATTTAAATATAACTATTGATAAAGCAAAAAGGTTTGTATTGAATAGAAACTGTTGTCATTTGGCAAATATTTTATAAATGGTTATGCAGAACAAACAACTGAATGAGGAAAGATATTTTAATGTCTCTTAGTTTCTAATGAAAACCTGAAAAAACAAAACATGTTGCCATTAGTTAGAATGTACCAAAAAGAAGGAAGATTGTATTGTCCTGTAAGTATATCATGATGAAATGTAAATACAGGAAATAATTGGAGATTCCCTAATGAAATGTTATAGAATTTGATTTTAATGGCATTTAAATAATGCCATTTAAATAGGTAAAATATATTTGACCTCATTCTACAAATGAAATATATATATGGAAAATGATATAAAACTTTTAATCCAAATCCAAATAATAATGAAATGTTTTCCGTTTATTGCCCAATTTTCAAATTCTCTTGAAGTAGAATTAAAAACAGAATCCATTTATTCCAACTGTTAAAATGTACTTTTAAAAGATTTTTTCCTTTTGGAAGAATTGAGGTAGAAAATTTAAAGACAGTTTTCACATAATTGTTGGGGTGGGACTCTGTGTGCTTGCATTTAAATATTCTGTACATTTTTGGAGCCAGTCTCTGGCTTCACTGAAACGATAATATGGTCTGGAATTGCAGAGAGCCTGAAAGAAGTGCAGCATCTTGTGGTAACGTGGAAGAAGTTGAAAGTTGCAGGCTTTCTGTAGTTTACGTAGGCAAATGGGGCAAAGAAAGATTGGTTGCGATAATGCCTCTTCCACTGATATACTGTCATTCATTACACAATGGAATACTTCACAGTGCTTGAGACCATATAAATGACAAAGTTCATGGACGGTCACCTGAAGAAGAACAGAAAGAAACATGACAAGAAAATGATGAAAAGAAAAGAAAATTGAGTCATTTTAAGTGTTAAAATTGAATAGATATTATCTTGTCGATTAGTTAAATATGATCTGTGGTCATATAGACACACACATTCAGTAGAGATTTTTTGATTTTGCTAGTCACTTCTATATATATATATATATACACACATGTGTGTGTGTGTGTGTGTGTGTGATATATATATATTATGATCCACAAATAAAGTTATGGCGGAAATTGCCTGAGATTTTGAGGATTTTGCAGGTGGAGGTTTAGAGGTTAAAATAACATTGACATCTGCTTTGTTCTTAATATTGAATGTGATTAATATCAAACCTGAATTAAGTGCATTGACAAAGAAGGAAATTGTATTTTAATAAATATTGTTTAAAATGAATACTTTTATTTCAGTCAAATATAAAATTTCATATATATATATATATATATATATATATAGATATATTAAACAGACAATATATATATATTTATACAGACCCATCATATATATATATATATATATATATATATATATATATATATCTGATATATGTATATATATATATATATATATATACCTATATATATATATATATATATATTTTCTGCTTAATGTCTAATATATGTATATGATAATATTATATATATAATCTATCTTATTTATTTATATCATATTTTTTTTTGTTTGAATATTATGTCTATATATATATATATATGTACACATATATATATATATATTTGATAAAAATTTCAATAAATAATATAAACAGGTTTTGTCTATCTATTTTAAGTAAATTTACCTGATATATATATATATATATATACATGATTTCAAACAGAAATATATATATATATTTATATATATATATATATATATATTATACATTTTATATATATTGGCAAATATATATATATATATGTTGATATGACTTTTACCTATATATATATATATATATATATACGAATATATATATATATACACCCATCCAAATAAAAATTTTATATATATATATATATATATATATATATATATATATATATAATAATCCATAAGATATATATATATATATATTTATATATATATATGTAAACATTAAATTACTGTCCTTGACCTCCTGAATTTTGATTGACTTGGAGTCTTTTCCTTTCCATTTTTAACAAAATCAAACAACAACCTTTCTCTCTCTCTCCTGCAAAAACATGCAGCATGCAAAAATTCAAACATCAGCTGAAAAAGTATTTTGAACTGTTAATAAATTGAAAGATGAACTTCATTTCTTTATTTATTCTTTCATTTGCTTTTGTTAATTCATTTTCCAATTGTTGTCGTTCAAATTAATGTCTTGGAATTTTTCTTATTCAAACTGACTTTATAAAAATTTTTAATAATTATTGAACAATAAATAATTTGAGGATATAATAAAAATAATAAAATTAGTCCAACATAAAAAATTCAACAAACATGAAAATTTTTATTTTAAAAAAAATCATGAATAAAAAAATTATGAGCAAGAAATTGTCTTTAAGTTTAATATGTAGATAATTAAGGAAATATATATATTTTTTTTTGTTTTGTTTTTGAGTTCTGTGTAGATTTTTTTATATATATATATATATATATATATATATATATATATATATAGATAAATAGATAGATAGATAGAATAGATACTTTGGGACTGAACAATTCATTTTGGCTGAGAAAAAAATTGTTTAAAATTAAATTCTGGTACAACAATTCTAAAATAAGTGTTCACTTTTCAGCACCCCTCTAGTATAAATGGATTTTGGTATTTATTTTATACTGCATGAATCAATTCTCTTTTAAAATGAACCTGTCAGTAAAAAGTCATTAGTTACCTTTATTTAGACCAACAGGAATATCTATCTATCTATCTATCTATCTATCTAATCTATCTAAATCTATATTTGAATGTTAATTTAAGATATTATATATAATACCAACTTTGTATATAGTAGGGATTATTTGAGATCATTTTAATATAAAAATATTAAAAAGTTATCACTGTGATGAGAGCTCAATGTATAAATTTATATATAGATCAATATACAGAAATAAATAATAAGGAAAAGTCTTAATTATTTCAACAGTAATCAAATGATGATTATGTTAAAATGAATAACAACAGATGATATTTCCGTGATCGTTATTACTGGTTGTGTGATTAAAGTTTTACCCTTAAAATCTTCCCCTATATTCCATTACTTACACTAATGTACAAACTTCATTTTTCTTCCTCCACTTCTCTCTCTTCAAGAGTGTATGCATCCCAACCCCTAAGTTTTCTTAGGTTAATTCAAAATTGGTACTTCATTTTTTTCTATTTTTTATTTGTTTTTTTAAATGTCTGTTTTTTGTTTATAAAATTGTCTAGCTGAATTTATATCATTTAATAAAATGTAGATGATCTAATAAACATTTATATATATATATATATATATATATATATATATATATATGGATATATGTATATATATATTTTATATATATATATAAATATATATATATATTCATATATAAATATATATTTTTTAGGAGCTCCTATAGAAATGAAAAATCTTTCTTGAAGTTTTCATGTTAGTTTTATTTCAAACAAAATACTAAACGATCTAATTAACTCTAAATTGGTTAGTCATTTGACATTGCAGGGTTTTCTTTCAGATAAGCAATATGTTTTTTCATTTCTCTGGGTCAACTGCTGATGTGTTAGCAATTATTGCTGAGAGAGTCTATCAAACTTTATATAAGAATGGTGAAGAGTTGGTTTATGCTTTGCACATCTCAGAGGTATTTGACAGGGTTTGGAATATACTGAACTTTTTCACAGGTTGAAAGTTTATGGGATTTCTGGATGAATCTTTAAACTGATTCAGTTTTTCTTATCAAATTGTGAAATGAAAGTTTTCTTAAATGGCAACTCTTCTAAATCTTGTGGGTATTCTCCTGTGCAGTATCTTTGGATTTAGTTTATTTTGAATTTTCTTTCCTGATGTCATCAGTCCCAACTTAGCATATATACTAATAACTCAACTATTTACAATAGTCTTAATACTAAGTCTGATTGGTTTGATAATGTCAAATTGGCAATTGATCTGAAAAATGACCTACAATATGTTATTAAATGGGGCAAAGGTTATATTGTTAATTTTAATGCCTCAAAATGAAACGGCTCAGTTTTAATAATCTGAGAAAACTCCATCAACATGGCTGATGCTAACCTTGAAGTGAATGTTTCATTGTCCATTCTCTGATTAATGTTTTCAGCTGGCACAATGTGGAAATAGTATATGGAATCAATTAGCAATTCTGCGGTTAAGAAATTTGGTTCACTAGATAATTTTTCTGGACAGAATCTATCTTATTTATTTATAAGTCAGCCATTTGTACTTACTTTGAATATTACTGGTCTAGTGCTCTTGTTATATATTTAGAAATTCTTGATAAGAACAAACGGAGTATTTGCGATGTTATTGGTCCTGACCTTGACATCTCGTCTTCAGTCCTTTTACCTGATTAAAATCTAATTTATCTGATTTCAAATAAATATTACTCTTATTTTAAAAGCATAAATATGAAGTTGGCTGTTTTTATGAGGTATTGACAACGATCTCGATAGCCTAATGTTTGGGACTTTTGTCTACGCGGTTAAAATTACATGACAAAGATAACATAATCCACCCACTTTTTAATTTTTTATTTCAGTTAGACACTACAGTAATCTTAAAGATTTTCGAAAATACTCTACGTAATATAATTTTAAAATTTTTTTTACTCACTTTTGGTTTAAATTTACTTCAGTTACCGCACTTATTTTCTGAAAATCGGGACTTTTATACACTCGCGGACACACGCAAAAATCCAAACTTTTTTAAAAAAAAATATTGTGCGTAGCTGAATGGTAATAAACTTTTCCATTCGTAAATATATTTTTTGCTTAATAACAATAACCTATATATAAATTATATATATATATATATATAAATTTATATAAATTACTATTACTAAAATTAAAAAAAAAAGCAAACAATTTTTGTAACAATTCACTATTCATCGAAAATCCTTTTTTGCTTCATCCGTCCAATTGATAAAATCAATTGAAAGTATTTTTAATTAAACATATATTTTAT
The DNA here is from genome assembly GCA_903632075.3 of Acanthosepion pharaonis. Lineage (NCBI taxonomy): Eukaryota > Metazoa > Mollusca > Cephalopoda > Sepiida > Sepiidae > Acanthosepion > Acanthosepion pharaonis. Next base: position 226,033 of record CAHIKZ030002495.1, on the reverse strand, counting down.
TTTTTTAAGAATTTTCCAAATCTGTATATTTTTTAACAGGTAAATTTTTTTATTTTACAAGGACACATCTGGTGCAAGAACGAAAAAAATTTAGAAAAATTTAAAAAAAATTAAAATATAATAATAAAAAAAAAGAAGTCATTTTGTATTTCCTCTAAAAAATAACAAAGATTTTGCTTTTATTAAATTTGGCGTAATTTTTTCATCATGCTCATTTTCTAACGGAGCTCCAGGGTTACCTACTTTACGCAAAATTAATTAAAAAAAAAAAGAAAATGACTTTTAAAGGGAGATTACTCTGATATCCTCCCGGAGAATGTTCGAGAAAGTACGCGGTAATGACTGACTTGTCGAGAACATTCACGAACCTTCCACCACTTAGGAGAAGCGTTCAGTAATATCGAGAAAGCACTAGCAGTCGACATGAGATATTTAATGGTGGGAAGGGGGTTGCTTGGTTGAGTATAAAAGGCGGTCTGCTCGCTCTCGTTACATTTAAATTCACTGACTGACCAAGAGAAAACACAAGAAGACGTCTGCTTTATATTAACGCAACCGATTAACTCTCAACTTTTTCTTTACAAACGATCAATTTGACTTTAAAAAAGGAAACATTTTAAACGTCAACAAAAAGATATTAATTTACATCGGGAACTTATTTTATACAAAGCATACAAACGTTTTTTAACCACATCTTTGCACTTCATCATTTCAAACTAGTTCTTCTCAGGAAGTTGCCAAATATATAAAGAAGAGAAAAGAGACAAGAGAAATCAGAATGGTTAAAGGTCCAGCAATTGGTATTGATTTGGGCACAACCTACTCATGTGTAGGTGTGTTCCAACATGGCAAGGTAGAAATTATTGCCAACGACCAGGGCAACAGGACAACACCGAGTTATGTGGCATTTACGGATACGGAGAGGTTGATTGGAGATGCTGCCAAAAATCAGGCAGCTCTCAACGCTGAAAACACACTGTTCGATGCGAAACGATTGATTGGCAGAAAGTTCGATGATCCGTCCGTGCAGAGTGACATGAAACATTGGCCATTTCGGGTGGTGAACAGTGAAGGAAAAGCGAAGCTTCAGGTCGATTACCGCGGAGAGAGGAAGACATTCACCCCGGAGGAGATCAGTTCGATGGTATTGAACAAGATGAAGGAGACTGCAGAGGCGTATCTCGGCTGCAAAGTGACAGACGCAGTTGTCACAGTTCCTGCATACTTCAATGATTCACAGAGACAGGCAACAAAAGACGCGGCCGCCATAGCCGGTTTGAAGGTGCTGAGAATCGTAAACGAACCAACGGCTGCAGCTCTGGCCTATGGTCTGGATAAGAACCTTACGGACGAGAAAAATGTGCTGATTTTTGATTTGGGTGGAGGTACCTTTGATGTGTCCATCTTAACTATAGACCAAGGTTCACTGTTCGAGGTCAGGTCAACTGCTGGCGACACACACTTGGGAGGCGAGGACTTTGACAACCGACTCGTTGATCATTTCATCGGAGAATTTAAGCGTAAACACAACAAAGATTTGAAGAACAGTCGACGTGCTCTCCGTCGTTTGCGTACGGCGTGCGAACGTGCCAAACGGACATTGTCGAGTAGCAGTGAAGCAAGCGTTGAAATCGATTCTCTTTACGAAGGAATCGACTTTTACACGAAAATCACGAGGGCACGCTTCGAAGAGCTTTGCTCAGACCTGTTTCGATCGACTTTAGAACCAGTCGAGAAGGCACTGCGTGATGCTAAACTCGACAAGGCCAGTATCGACGATATCGTTTTGGTCGGTGGATCGACACGCATCCCCAAGATCCAGAAAATGCTGGAAGATTTTATGAACGGAAAGAAGGCCAGTAAATCCATTAACCCTGACGAGGCTGTTGCCTACGGTGCGGCTGTGCAAGCAGCTGTTCTGAGCGGTGATGAAACATCGAATATTAAAGACGTGCTGCTTGTCGACGTGGCTCCATTGTCCCTCGGAATCGAGACAGCCGGTGGAGTGATGACCAACATTATCGATCGTAACTCTCGAATCCCAAGTAGGGCTTCGAAAGTGTTCACCACCTATTCGGATAATCAACCCGGCGTTAGCATCCAGGTATTCGAGGGTGAGAGAGCCATGACCAAAGACAATCATTGTCTGGGGCGCTTCGAACTGTCAGGTATTCCGCCGGCGCCAAGAGGAGTGCCACAAATCGAAGTCAGTTTCGATCTGGACGCCAATGGAATCCTAAGCGTGTCGGCCGTTGATAAAAGCACTGGTAAATCAAATAAGATCACCATCACCAACGATAAGGGACGTTTGAGTAAAGAAGAAATCGACAAGATGTTGGCCGATGCACAGAAATACCAAGAAGCCGACAAAGAGCAACGTGAACGAGTAGACAGCAGAAACCAATTGGAAAATTACGTGTTTGCTGTGAAACAATCTCTGACAGATGCTGGCAATGGAAAGTTGTCAGTCGATGAGAGCAAGCTGCTCACTGACACATGTGATCAATGTCTTCAGTGGATCGATAACAACGGCTTGGCTGACAAGGAAGAATTCCAACACAAATTACAAGAAATCCAAAAAGTCTGTTCACCCCTCATGTCAAAGTTGCATACTGCTTCATCGACAAATAACAACCCATCACAAGGACCCACCGTAGAAGAAGTCAATTAGTCGACAATCCTCAACTCTTTGCATGGACTTAGTAAAGACTGTAATGATGTATATTAATTTATTGTTCACATTTCTCATATCATTTAAAAACTCAAGGTTTGTGAAATTTTGAGGACACAAAATTTTTTTTTCATTCATTATCAATCATTGTAAAAAAACCAAAAATGTCTGTGATAAATTTATGTAAATTCATGTAAATTTTTAAAAGAATATATTTTTTATTTTATTTGAAATCTGTGTTTTTTTTTTCTTTCAAAACTCAATTTGGCTGATTGACTTTTTAAAAATTTGCCCCTGATTATATGTCATCAAATTAATATAGACTTACACGAATATAATTCTAAATGGATTTTGACAAAAGGAAAAATTCCTTGTTGATTGACATAGAATCAAGTGAATTTGAAAAGCTGTGTCAGCTGACAATTGATTTGTATTTTACGGGTTATTAACATTTTGTGTGTCATTCAATGTCGAAACGTATTTCAGCTTGTAAGAATAATTCTATTTTTTGCTAGTGTATATTGGATGATGTCTTTTTTTAGAATAACCATTCTTTTTAATGATCCAGCAGGACTACATTTGAACGTCTCGCATTTCTCATTCTAATCCATTATTGAATTGCTATCATTCTTTTTAACATCTGTTTGACTTAAAATAGGTAAATCAGTCTTTTGTCATGCTGATCTTCCTGGTCAAGTTGGTAGGGTATAATGGCGTGAGGCTTAGTGGCTAAAATGAACAATTGATTTACCCATGCGAAGGAATGAAATTATATTACAAATATTTAAGACAAAGGTAAAAGAGTTCGTTGCTCACCAAAGGGATATATCGTTTACATACGTTCAAAAACACGAAGAGCAATTGTTTAAAATATTAACTTTCTTGTATTGTTGAGAGAAAATTCTTTGAAGTGCCGCGTGCTTCGAGGCTGATAATATAATTGGCGAGTAATTTTATACAGGCGAGAACTGGGCGCGATGAACAGGAACGAAACATTTCACATGACTTCAGACACTTTTCTCTTATTATAAATTAATTGAGATTTTTCTCCTTATTTTATGTGAAAATAATTTCGCTTATGCTCGCTACTTTCTTCTTATTCTCGGCTGATTAGTTAATTTTTGTAAAGGAAAGGTTTTCATTGGTCCAAAAACAATTTTACATAGGCTCGCGAATTTTCCCCCACTTTTTCCTAAGTCCTCCGAATTTGAAGGGAGTGGGTGAAGTGAGCTATTATTATTTCGCATCCACTACAGTGGCTTGCTTTGGCTAAAAAGTGGATTCTCCGATCGAAGGAAAAAAGGTACATAGTTTCGATTCATTTCGGAGACACAATTTATTTTCATCAAGGCCAGTTTATTAATTAAAAAACAAAACAAAACAAAAAAAACAAGAAGGATAGCAATTCAAACACGCATAACAACTAAAAATAACCTTTATAGTAATGCAAAAATAATTGTAAATGGATCTTCCCAAAAGGAAACATCTTCTTGTCAACTTGCATAAAATCAGTGTTAGATAATTCTCGTGGCAATTAATTCCATTTAGTTAATTCTTACTGAAAATGTCACTTAACTCGTCCACAGAATATATATATATATTTATTTATAATTACATGAATCATTCATACAAAAAACAAATATATATATATATATATGTTTTGGAACTACACAATCCAAGGATTGAATTCACAAATGATAGGGGAGTCTATTCTCTTAACAAACGGTTTTATTCGTTAGGAATGAGTAAACGAAGTGCTGAATTTGAATTACTTTCCTATGGTCCGGTTCACACGTCTCACTGGTCGTTTGAACAGGAGTAGAGGTTTATCCCTTGTTTCTTATTTAGGAATGGGTTTCCGGTTCCTTCTAAAGTCTTATCCTTCTCTTTCATTTCCGGTGGCCCTTTGCGGAAGAATTATCACATGGCTTGGGATCTTGCCTTTACTCTATAACTCTCAACTTCGAGTGGCTCTTGGGCCTTATACAGGATGAACATCATTGTAAAAATATATACACGAAAATACTCTTGTGAAAGATATCAATCCTTCTCTCCTCTTAGCTATGGGTTAAGTAGTAGAACAGACTGGACTCTTCAGCCTTGGTTGGAAACCAGTCTAGGAAAAGGATAACTTTGAAATCAAAAACCGCATAGTAACTCCAGCGAAGCGCATACTATATGCCGCTAATGAAAGGATCATGGAGTTCATGATGACACCTTAATCCCGACTACGGCCAGTCTTTTGATTCATTATATATATATATATATATATATATATATATATATATATATATATATATATATGTGTGTGTGTGTGTGGTGTATTTGGGGAGAAACTCTTTTTGAATAGATGTCGTCGAGAGCACAAATGTAAAACGCACCTAAAAATAATAGAAGCCTTTATCATAGAAAAAAAACAATAATCCATAACAGCCTCAACTATGAATACGGCCATTACACACTGGCCGTATTCTGGAATTGACAGTATTTCAGCAACTTTTCAATTGTTTACAATAACACTAATAGTACAAAAATCTCTCTTTCATATACAAGAAAAATACACTAAAATACTTAGAAGTACCTAATAAATCCTTGAAAACGGCAAATAGATTGACTCAAATCATTTGAACAATTTCTACACACACTGAGTTCAAAAAAGAAATCTCTTTTTTGCATCTATGTAATACTAAAAGTCTGTGATTGTGTGCAGCTTGTGTGGTGTGTCCATTCGGTGCATAATGATTTACGAGTTGTTTATACAGTAAGTATTTTTATTTTAATTTTCTTTTTCAAACAGACAATATTTTAATTAAAATATTTTAAACTTAAAGACAGACACAGAGATCTCGTTTTGCTGTTTCGTCCAGTTATTTATAGAGTAATTATTTATATTTCGGCTTTCTTTAAACGAACAATATTTTAAACAAAGATATTCACCAAAGATGATATTTTGTTATGCTCACATAGAAGATTGATGGTGAATATGATTGTTTAAATGTCCATATAACCACTCTGAAGATGGCTCATGTGAGTCGAAAGCTTAGATCAAGGAACAGTATAATAAAAAATATCCAAACGTTGGACAATTTTTGTCTCTATTTTATCCCGAAATTAAAGCAAATATACGTAGTTTAGAACGGCTCATGATCAAACATAATAGACATTCGTTGTCTGTTATATATATATATATATATATATATATATATATATATATAATAAAGAAGTATTGCTGCCTAAATATACAATATATATATATATATATATAAAAATGTATATTTAGGCAGCAATCCTTCTTTATATACATGTTTCATTAAAAACGACAGACAAGGTACTACTATTTCTTAACAATATTAACTACAAAGAAGGCCACAATGTGCTAACCGTATTCGGAAATTAAAATATCTCTACTACACACTAAGACATACACATAATGCACGCACTCAATTAAGCTGAAAAATCGAATCATCCTTGATAATGGCTAAAGGTATAGCCGAAAGCGCTCGGAAATATAAAACACACACATATATATATACATTCATATACATACATACATATACATACATATACATACATACATGTATATATGAGTTATTTAATTGCACATACGTTACTTACTTTGAGTAGTTTCCATATCAACAATTCATCCACTTCGCTGATGTCATCAACCTTTTGGCCATTTTGAAATTGGTTTGGTTCGAATCTACCAAAACTGAACACCCCTGCACTGTGCATGTACGATGTTTCCCCGAGAGTGAAATTCAAGTCCTCAGCTGGGTAGAGGTCGGTCCATGTGATTCCCATGATGCCAAAAGCATCATCGGGCAACATCTTCTTTAGCAAAGGAAAGAAGTTCGTAGATAGATTTTGCCAGCGTCCAGTGGCTGGATGGACTCTTCCCACAATCCCTTCACGCTCAAAGTCCACATTCACAGGTGGAGCGACCCTGATATCGACGCCGAGGAAGTAAATATGAGCAAATTCGCAAAGTAGGGAGAGCAAGTCGATTTGGCAGTGTCCAAGATTCAAGTTGAAGCCGGTTACAAAATCGGGCAGATCTCCGATTGGCTGGAGGTAGATGACAGTTTTGATTGGACAGAGACATCGACATTGGTGACGGAGATTCTTTGTATCCCAAGTCACCTTCCAGTTGATGTAGGTTTGTTCCAGGAGGTAGACGTTTACAGAATGGAGTTTGGGACGGAAAAGTTTTATGTCAGCTTGTTTTTCCAAGCAGACGAGACTTAGAGAATAAAGTCTCCGCTCTGGCAGCGTCTTGTTCCTTAGGGACCCGATCAAGAACCTCTGCTTCTTTTCCCTGTGAGGGGTCCAGGGACAGAGAAACCCGGTAGGTGCTTCATTGGACATATTGCGTAGGTCTTTGCTCGTTTTTTGTGATTTTCTATGGTCTGTTGCATTTGGCTTGCGATAACCCATCTCTTGCTGCGAAATTCCTGTATAAAAATGTGAGAAATCTTTGAGATAACATATTATGATGGCATTACGAGCATAATGCCCGTCAAAAATGAGAAAGTCATTTGTTAGAAATCGTTTTTATCTTTTTGATTTTCTTAGAAATATCTAAGAGTAAAATAATAAATATAAGATATTTACTTATAAATAAAATAACGTCTACATTTAAAAAATATTTAAAAATAAAAATAGTTATCTTCATAAAAGAATTAATTTAAAACTTAATCTGCAACTATTTTTTTTAAAACAGACGATGTTATCGTCAGTTTTTCCAAATTTTTGAAAAAGAAAGAAGCTGAAAAAATAAACTTTCCTCCCTTTCCTGTTGCATAAATCCCTAAAGTGGAAATCTGGTTTGTTTATTTTTGGTGTTTCTTTTGAAGTGTGATGGCTGTATATACATATATATATATTTCATCGCGTGAAAATTAAGCTCGTCTTGAGAGTCCCACATGCCGTATTACAACAAAGGAATTTCATACTTGATTTTTTTTTTTTTTTGCTAACCGGTGAAATTTGAAGACAGAATCTTAAAGAATGCGTCTTCAAGACAAATCAATTCCTGGGTTTAAGAAGGAAAAAATAATTCAATCAGAAAAGAAGTACCCCCATGAAAACAACACTGGCATCACATTTTAACAGATATATTTACCAAAATTGCATAAAAATATCTTGAAGTACTAAAGAATATATTCATTCAATAAAATCGCCATTGGCTTCAACCACGACTTCCAGACGACTTCGGAATCTCCTGCAACTATTCTGGGCAGTCTCCTTGTTTAAGTTGGTCAATTCTGCCATAATCCTTGCTTTCTGTTTTGTTGGTCTCTCACACATAGTCAAAGGGGTTGCAGTCTAGGGAGTTAGGTGGCAATATGTAAGGAATGATGTGGTTGCAGAAATTGTCTGACAGCCATGACTGGGTCCTCATGCTTGTGTGGCGTCGTACAGAGTCCTTTTGCCATACATAGGATCTTCCATCAGCAAACCTCTTGGCCCAGGGCAGCACTACCTCCTCAAGGCACATGTTGTAGGCATCCGTGTTGAGTCTGAGCCCCTGAGAGAAGATGAATGGGGGCATAACGTCGCCATCACTAGTGATCACTCCAAATACCTTCGTAATCACCATTAGACTCATCCAACTCTTTCCACATTCTCTGCACTGTCCTCAGTGATACCCAAACACTCTGAAATGTTCGCATCGGAGTTTCCTATCCGAATGTCAAGCAATGGAGCATGATGTTTCCAAATTCTTGGCAGTGTGAATTGTGTCATGGTGCTCTTTTTCTCACAGACGATGCCCAATTGACCCTACTATGCTGTGCAAAGGACAAAGTTAAAAACAAACAACGCGCGTGCTTGAAATTAAAAATATAAAATGTTAACAATTTATCCATCGCACCCTGTCCATTTGAAGAAAATTTATTTGGTTCATAATTGATTGAAGTTATTACGACTTTTGAAAGTTATTTAAGGCCAGAAAATATTTTTTTAGATTTTAAGAATGTTTTGGAGATAATAATTTAATGATAGAGGTCCTAGTAATTAACCCATAGCTAGGGAGAGAAGAAGTGGATCCATACCTTTCCCAATGGTATTTACGCGTAAGTAAATATAATGAACCCGACTGGAATTGGAACTCAGTTCCGATTTCCAATTCCGAGCCATTGCACAAACTGTACCTGGTGACTTTAATGCTCATCATGACAAATGGCTTAAGTCTTCTAATGTTACTGACATTTCACAAGAACTCCTTCCGTTACCAGCATGCTGATTGGAATTCACTACGCAACTTTATTCGAGTCACCCCTTTCCAGCTAACTTTGGTCTTCAAATATTTAAATTTGAATGTCAATCGGTATTTACTCTCTTCTTGATTACTGTTGTGTTGCCCTTGCTCCTTAATAATGTTTCATTATTTTCTTTTTCTTTCACATTCAATAACTCCTTGTATCTTAGAGGCTTATTGCCTTCTATGGAGTGATATAGAAAAACAAACAAATAAACAAACAGATACCCTTTTCAGAGTCAAGTTATGCAATATTTCGGTATGTTATATAGCGAGAATTACAAGGTATGTACAACCTTTTTCTAATGACTTAGAATTGGGCTATTCAGTATCTAAGAGTACATTACGAATGTTTTCTCTGTACGTCGGATTTTATAATCATTTTTCTTTATTTTAAAGGAGCGGTTTATTATAAGAATATACTAAAAACAGCTAAAATTAAAAAAAAAAATTAGTTTTTAAATGTCTAACATTCTCTGGCACAATAATTTGCGGAATTTTTCCTTTTGATTTAATATTCACTTTTCATTTGAAAATTCAATTATAATTATTTTATATTGGAAATTTATATTTGTTAAATAATTTTTTTTCTTTAAATCATAATAAACGTTAAGTCAAGTAGTTATTACTTTCTTCATCTCCTTTACTGTGTTGAGACTTCGGAAATACAACACAATAAATAAAAATACATGTTCAAATTCCCAATTTTAGCAAGTCTAAAAATAGACATGTTAAAGTAAACTTGTGGTAAGCACACCACTTGGCCCTTCCTAATCAATGAGAACATTTATAAAAGAGGTTAACTTTTGGCTCCGTTGGAGCCTATCTCCGACCTATATAAGAAGGTACCTAAATCTACTTGATTTGTGAATAAGTCCTGAAAATTTCATTAAAATCGGACAATTACTTGATTTTTACAAGAATTTCCAAATCAATATGTTTTGAACGGAAAAAAAATCGCAAAAAATATGTTATTTTCTGTGACGCCGCGATGACGTAAACAAAAGAATTTAACCAAAATTTCGAACGTGTTAGAAAGGATTAAAAAATTTCAAAAAATAATTAAAAAATACTTTGGTCTTTCCTCTTAATAATAACATAAGCATTTTGACGATAAAACTTTATTTTAGTTAAGTTTGTGGCATTTTCATTACGCTATGCTGTTTTCCCGCGAAAACAGTGAACATGCTTAGACTAAAGATAAACCTTTCCAAAACAGAAATTGTGTTCCGGAATTAGAATGAAAGCAGTGATAGCACATACCCTGAATCCATCATATAAAATCAGGATATTGAATTAGTAAATACTAAACACTTTAAAATATCTGGGAGTATAAATCAGTTATAACAAATTTAGTATAGGAGATAGGAAAACTGAACATAGATTGATAGATTTTTTTACGGGTTATCAATATTTTAAGGTTATTTAAAGCCGAAAGATATATTTTTGAATTGTAAGAAATTTTTTGGAGATAATTTTCTGATACAATTTTTACTATTTAACCTATAACTGAATGGAGACTAATTGGATTCATGCCTGTTCTAAGGGTATTTGCAGGTAAGTGGATATAGCGATCCCGACTGGAATTCGAACTCGGCTCTCCGATTTTTCATTGCGAGTCTTTATCCATTGCATCATCGTACACCCAGGCTTACAGAACTTGGTATTCTCCAGCGATCACCCATCTAGGTACTGATCAGCTTTACTTCGGCGATCGGATGAGTATTAGTGTTTCAACGTGATATGACCGTAAATCTTGCACTCGAGGTAGTTTTGCTTCACATCGCAAATTGCTACAAAAGCTCAAATCAGCTTGAAAAATCGACTTATGTCCTTCAATAGACTCGTCAAGGGCACTTAGACGTGGAGTAATGGTTAGCAAGCTTGCCTCGCTAGATCAATTACGAATGAGTAATGAGTTCGATCTTCACTGGGCGTCCCATACATTCAGCCTTGTAGGCTGCGCTTAGAAAATCACCTTAAATAGACTCGTCAGATCGAGATTTTAATATAAGTGTCATGCATGGTGCCAAACCCATTCATTTATTAATCCCACATCATGATTCTATATGATGGATTCAGGGTATGTGCCCTCACTGCTTTCATTCCAATTCCAGATCAGTATGGTAGCACGGAAGAATAAACAAAGCAATAATACCGCCGGTAAGGTGAAAGGAAAATATGACAAAAATATAAAATTATTTTGTATTGCCGATACAGCGATGCGAGCTGGTGTTTCTGTAAATGTAGGAGAAAATTTAGCTTTGAAGTGAAGGTAAGTTGGTAAGGCCTGGAGTTGATGCGTTCGTTGGGTCAGTTGATCGAGGTTTACCACTTTCTAAGATCAATCGTTAAAACGAGTAAAGCCTGAAGGTCTTGGTAAAGGTCATCCTTCTTTGAGCATTTTGGACTGGTGCTACAGATTCACAAAGAACTGTACCAAATAAAAGAAACTACATCATTTGAAGACAACCAACAGCAGTAACAACTGAAGTGGATAGCAATTGTAACGCGAAGAGAATATAATGACATAATCAAGATGTTGATATTATACACTACTTCAAACAAAAGTATGGAAGGAAACCCATATCAATACCAGGAAGAGCGATAACAGCTACCGAACCTGAAAAACCTGTTTTCCTTTCCTGAAACCTGTTTTCCTGAAAAAATGTTTTCAGAGGAAGATTTTATAAATTTCAACCGAAAGTAGTACTGGCTGCTCGGTCAATGAATGCCAAATGTTTCCATATAGGGAAACGGCTGATATTACCATTCTAATATAATTAAGTTTGAGGTATTTAAGTTTTGTGGTTGGTGTCCCTTGAAAAAACCTAGGTGATCTAAGTATTAAGCTAGAAGGTGACCACGATGTCTAGAAGTTCACAATCACGTCTCAAATGATTTAGAGGGGTGTAGCTATAAAAAGGTGAACTCAGTTGACCTTAGGATATACACACAGAAGATAAACGGATAAGAGGTTATATAAACGTTCCCCTTACGATGGGATAAGGAGAATCGCTCTCGCAAGAAGTAGATCGATGGTTCAAAGAAAGACATAAAACTGCATAACCTTGATTCGGCCGACGTTAATATGAAGTCCAGTAATGAAGGAACAATTGTTTTTATGTATAGCGTTATGGTCCGGTTCCATGTACCACGGTGATAGTCCAAGGTAGAACCAATGAAGAAGAACTCGAACACGGATATGGAATAACACAAATATATTACAAACAGGAATATATACAGAGAAGTAGAAAGTGTTAGTACGAACAATCAGGTTTAGTAGTAATTGTCTGAACGCGACTGTTTCGGACTGACTCTGACTCAACTGACTGACTCGTTCTGACTGACAGACTCTTGACGGACTTCTGACGGACCTCACTCCAGACTTCAGACTGAACAGTATTTATCCCCCCCCCCCCAACGAGGGCATCATGTGGCACAAGGCCGGTTTAACGTGGGATCTCCGAGCCCGTGGGCTCGGCCAAAAATATGCCCTTTGAACCCGTATCAACGGGTTCAGGGTCGGTTTACCTCCCCGAAAGAGACTCCGCCCTTCGGCGTAGCCTCGTTCGGGTTCCTCAGCGCCCGAAGGCAAGGAGTTCAACCGATCAGCCGGTCGCCCGACTTCGGACTGAACTCCCTGCTTCCTCTTGAGGCGCAGTATTTATTACGTATGGAATAGTCCATTATGTTATTATGGGTAAGGTCCCATAACATATAGAATTTTTTTTCTCGCATACTTATCAGACATTATTAAAATTAAAACCGTAACGTTTTACTCGGTGTATCCTTGGGTCTTAAGAATATTCCCGTCATACCCTGTAATATTTAGAGAATTTACATTACTCAGAAAGGGAAATGTTTGTATCCTTCGGTATTTTTGTCACGTCCCTGTGTGCTTTGGAACATCTGTATTAGAAGATTCAAATTACTGCCTGACGATACCAAAATTGGTAGAAACCGCGGTAGCAGGAAGTTTAGTTTTCTAGACACACAAAGTTTTTCCTCAAACACCAACGATGTCGGCCACAGAAAAACAAGCTTAAGTGAGTGACTTCTAGCCTTAAATACACACACATATATGTGTTTATTTTAGGATATTAAGACAAAAACATGTTAAAAATCGCTACATAATTGCAATTATGTTTCAACACTACAAATGTGTCTTCTCGGGTGATGGTAAAGTACTGGCGAGTGAACGATTAATTTAATTTCAAAAGCAGAATACTTCTTCCTTTTTGGAGAAAAAAAAACAGAATTAAAAATAGGCATATGGGCTTTACTACGTTTAACCAATCGAATGTGACCTAGGCTATATATATATATATATATATATATATATATATATATATATATGTACATTTTGTCTGATATCATTTCATCACTGATCAAACCCTGCTTTTTTCATCATGATGAAATGTTGCCCACTCAACATGGTTCCTTGATATGTACGTCTATTGGGGGAGTGGCTTGTGCGCCCCTATGATCTGGAGAGCTATACTGGCGGGAGTTTATGTCCTCACAGGTTCAACCTAACCAAACAGGTCAATCTGCCTAGAGTAGATGACTTCAATGAAAGCTGGATGAGGGTCATCTTGTATGTTTACGTAAATCAAACTAGTTACGTTCTACCACCATCGAGAAGCACATCCGACCACAAGTTTGCACAAGACATAATTTAGTCCCCGACTGTTGAATTTACGGAGCCCCACAAGACCCCTAATTTTCTCCAGTCTACGGTTGCACTCTCAGTGGGGCTCTCTGATTTGAACGTCTATTGAAGGAGTGGCTTCTGTAATCCTATGATCCGGAGAGTTATCCTAGCGGGACTTTATTTCCTCACAAGATCCAACCGAGCCAGACAGGTCAATGGGCAGAAGTTAACTAGAGTAGCAAACTTTAATGACAAAATCCTTGGAGCGGTCAGCATCTCTCCGCTTGCACTGATAATAGTCAAGTATCAAGAGAGGGATGCACTGGTTGATGGCGGATGATAAATGGCACAGTCAACTACAATGGCATGGATAAAACAATTCTATTACTTTTCACTTTCAATTCGAGAATAGTAACTTTCAAAATGGAATAGTCATATTCAATTTGAGAATAGTAATTTGAGCGTATTGCTGGTGTCATCGTTGCAAGCATTTATATAAATCTCTAGGGTCTGGAGCCTATGTTCTTTGATGCTTAAGGTTAACCCTTCTCTCATTAAAATTTCTTGTGTATTTACAACCAATTTCCTCTTTACTCCAGTTTTGACAATTGACCATACAATCTCAGTCGGATTGAGGTCCTAGCCTCAAAATTTGATTATCGGAAAATTCCTCCTCATCTAAGACTGATTCGATTTTTGAGTGGCAAGGTGCATTGTCAATGACAAATACGACAGATTGACCGTACTTTTCCTTGGCTACACGTAGGGCCTTTTTTAACGAAATTTTAACGCCAAGTTACACATGTACGATCCCCTCCTGCCTCCACTGTAAATTAGGTCCAGGTTGCTGATACACAGCCTATTACATATAGGCACCTTTTGATACTACTGCAATTGTGATACAGCTTGTACCCTTTCGAGAATGGCATTCACTCTTTGAAATATGGATATTGAAGTTTGTTTTGTCCAAGAAGAGGATTTGCAAGTTCTGGCGTTCCAGCAAGGAGTTCCTCCACAAAAATGGCAAGGAGTTCCTCCACAAAATTTTTTCTCTTCTCTTTATGCTTTAACGTGTTTGCGGTTTCTGGCTCGAATCTGATGTTTTTCAGAGTGAATAAAAACATCTCCAGGTGGCGATGTAAAGTCTACTTGGACAATTTTAAATTGAATTTATGGTAAATGACGTCAACTATATAGCTCATTAAGCGTTATTCTGGGATTTTTCTTCAATTGTGTTCCAAATAAAAGCTTTATACTCATTTGACGCTTTTCTGAACCTTTGTCTTAGTCTTCCTCTTCACCTTGGGATACCCACCTGTAATCAGTTGCCTGAGGGACTCCAATTTCTCGGGCGTTTGACCTCCAATCTCCATCTGATTCGTAGCAATCAGAATTTGAGTTTTTTTTTTTTTTATTTGCAGTCTGATCTCGACTTAGTATTGAATTTTAAGAAACAGAGTAGGACGTGTGCAAAAGCTATCATCCAGCGTCTGCTCGCAAAAACAACGGCATAACTCCTTGGAATTGACATGAGCGACAGGTGTCAACGGACCGCTAGTCAGTGACTGCTGGCATTGTTACAAACACACGTATGGTAGCACAGAAGAGTAAACAAAGCAATAATACCGCCGGTAAGGCGAAAGGAAAATATGACAAAAATATAAAATTATTTTGTATTGCCGATACAGCGATGCGAGCTGGTGTATCTGTAAATGTAGGAGAGCGGACGGCTTTGTAGGAAGGTAAGTTGGTAAAGCCTGGAGTTGATGCGTTCGTTGGGTCAGTTGATCGAGGTCAAATTGGTAGCACCAAGAGAGGCCTGCCGGGTGTCGACAGCTGGGCTGATGGCCGCATTCTGTGTCAGACGTTTAGAAGCGGCTTTCCTAAAAGCAAATCTAGTGGCTCCTGAGTTCATCTTTTGTCTTTCGTGATTGGCTTCTTTTTTAGATTTTTCAGGGGATTTCTTTTGTGGGCTGGAAGTGATGCTCGGAGCACCTGCGTAGAAGACGAATTTTTAGTGTTTAATTTTGAGTTTTGCTTTTTTAGGGACCACATCCGGCCGACGTGCAGGGTGAACCAAAAAGAGATGTAATTTGCAGCGGAGTATAACAACATCAAGCATAAAATAATTCTTGGACATTGAATGTCCGAACATTAAATCAATGTGGCCAGTTAGCTAACAGGAAATATATTCATAGTTTTTCAATTTTATTTTAGAATTTATTTTTGCCTTCCAACAAATCCTGGTTCATTTTTTTTTTTTGTCGTCTTGTGTTTTATTTTTTTAAATTTTCAATATGCCTTTGAATTTTTAAGACGCTAGCTATTTTAATTATTAAATTTGGACTTAGAATACAGATATTTTCAACCAATTAACTTCATAGAATCAGGAAAAGAAAAAAGAAACGTCCTTGTTACGACTTCTGGGAAACAATTTTTCCTTCAAATAAATTTCTTCATATTTTGCGTTGCAGCTCAGACCAGACACCAGGTTCGTTGACAGGGTGCAGTTTGTTCCATTCAAAGGCTTGTGACTTAAAAATTACTCTTCGGCCAGATCGAGTGAAAAAACAGAACAGCAGTTTTCTAGCAGTCAACCAGATTTTATTCTTGGGTTGTAACCTACTGCTATAAGCAAGCAATGTAGGTGACGGGGAAGGTGCACAGTCTAGCGGCTGTCTTCCCTGTCCGTTCTCCAAGTTCCGCTTCGTCCATCTATGTGTGCCTTTTCACGGGATGATCAGTTTTATAGATAAAATTTTTCTTTGTTTTGTCATCTTCGTTTAAAAATGTAATTTACCTTTATTCCGTGACTTTCTCTCTGTCCGAGTCTCTTGCTCTGTACTTTGAAGTTGACTTCCCTTACTGATAACCATAGGTCGAAAGTAAATGTTCCGAATCCACTAGTGCGACAGGTCCAGTTGTTTTCAATTTAACAACATCTCAGCTTGCTACAGATATCACTTTGGTTTTGAAGATTTTTTTTAATAGTTTCCCTAGACATTCTACACGGAATATGAGGTTAGTTAAAAATAAATTGTGATGAATGTAATCAATGTTTAGCATGCAGAAATCTTTTGAAACGCTAATCTATATAATTTCGCTCTTATTAGAATGACAAGTAACGTAACAACGTCCTAGTCAAAAAAAAAAAAAAAAATGTCTACGGTTTTGTAATTTCAGTTTCAGTGGATAATGCTGCTCATTCTTGCAAATCCTATAAAAAAAAATCAACCTAGATTTACAATAGATTGAGAAGAGAAAGAGTGAAGAACTCGCTGACAAAGTCAGATAGAGGTAAGCAGAAAGAAAGATATAAAATAGAGTTTTATATAAGATTTTCTCCAAAAATTAAATTGGGGTCATTATTAAACTAGAAGGACTAAAAGCCGAAATTAAAAAGGAAATGGACGAATAACGAACAAATGAAAAAAAGGATTGCAATTTCATTTTCTCAAATGTTATTATAGTGGACACTATGTATTAAACTGTGTGTATTATATCTATGGGCGGGGTGGGGGCGTCTATATCAAATACGAAGTGTCCACTATAATAATATTTGGAGTAATAAAAATGTCGGGTTAAAAATAAACCATTTAAAAAAAAGAAATTATTTCTTTAGAAATATATTATTTAATTTAGATTTGAAAATAGACACTCCATCTTTAGACAGTGTGCATTTACCACTATCGGCCTGTGTTTTCGAGAAAAATTGGTAAAAAATAATGCGTTACCGGGGAGGGGTCGAAAAAGCACCACCACTATCTCAGTGGTGTTGGTCGAACCCGCGTAAAAGTTTATGAGGGGGAAAAAATTAAAAGATTATATATATATATATATATATATATATATATATAACAACCTTCGCAGTTTAAATCTCAGCTACAGAATAAAAAGTGTACAATTTATGTATACATGCATATATGTCTCTCTCTCTCTCTACACATGTGTGTGTATATATTATATATATCTACATGTGTATGTACATAAATATATATATGTAAACATGTGTATATATATATATATATATGTGTGTTTATCAATACATGTGTGTACATGCGTACATGTATATATTTACATATTGTATATGTATCTGTACATGTACAGTACGTACTGTATGTATATCTCTATACATATATATATATATACACACGTACGTGTATATACAGGGTGCGCAAAAATAGATATACGGTAATTTATAAGTTATTGATATTGATTTAACCTCAATATAATACATTTTGTGTGCGTTTTCATTACTGCATACCTACTTTTGCGCGCGCACACACACACACACATAGAGAGAGAGAGAGAGAGATGGTTGTAATGTAAATGTTACTGCTGCACTGTTGTTGTTCATTAGTTCAGTGAAAACTCCGATTTCAAACTTCTAACGGTTCATATTTTTACCAATTATATTTTCGCCAACATTTAAATTAAAACAAGTATTTGCAATGCCTTCGCCCTTCAATTACTAAGAAAAGTGATAGAGAGAAAGTTTGAGAATTTCATGAAAAAAGTTCAACGATTGTCAATGATTTGTCGAAGAAAAAAAAGGAAGTAAAAACCTGATACCGTTACAACATGAACAACGATAGTATCTCAATAAATTAAAAGAAAAAATTGTTAAATAAAATATTCGTTTTGATTCAAATCTTACCTGTTGTTTAGTTCCAGTTGTAGTCGTCGTCATAACTGGGAAACGTGTATAGTAAACAAAAGGAGCAAAAACCTGTAAACACCGAAAAAAACGAAGGCTTAAAATTAAAAAATTACATTTTTAAGCCATGAAAAAAAAAGCACACATTTTTACTTTTGTAGATCCGGCTTCTGCGTTGAGGTTGTCAAAAACAACAACAACAACAACTACTACTACTACTACTAAGGTAAGTACAAAAAAAAAAACAAACCCAAAACAACAAAAAACAGATAAACAAATAAAATTTGTTTGTGTGTATATGTGTGTTCCTCATGAAGTCAGGCTTTATGCAAACAGGACAGGGATGGGAGGTGGGTGTTGGTGTGTATTTGCAAGTGCGTGCGCACGTTCTTTACAAAAAAAGAAAAGAAAAAAAGAAAAGTCACTCGGTGTTTATATGGCCCAACGCAGAGCCACTGTCATTCTCTATTTCTTTTTCTTCCCCCCTATCACCCCTCCCTCCCCTATAGCCCCCTCCCCCATCGCCCCTCCCTCTCCCTATCACTTCCCCTTCCCTCCCCTATCACTTCCTCTCTTTATCTAACTTTATTTTTGCTCTCTCTCTACTTCAAACATTTACACACCCATTTACTTAAAAAAAAGAAGTTTAGCGAAGAGACAAGTGTCAGTCTGTCTTAGGCTGATAAGGAGAAAATTATTATTATTAATATTACTACTACTACTACCACCAATAATAATAATAATAAAAAATAGATATACTTTTCGTTTAAATTTTTATTTTTTTTATCATAAGAGAAGAAAGGGTAATCCAATGAAAAATAATCGATACATGCAAAAAAACAAAACACATACGATCGAGTGTTAATAAAAGAAGGTTCCTAATAAGCAGGAGTTGTGGAAAATGAGATTACCTAATAAATGGGGTGGTTGGGAAATGATTAAAAACTAAAAACATGTCTTTCAAACTATAACAAGATCTTGAAGCTGCTTAAGAAAAATCAATCAATGACTTTAAAGAAATCTAAAAATACTTATGAAGTCTTGCCAATGTTGTAATATAAATAAATATCCAACAATGAAAAACAAATAAATATTTCCGACAACTTCCCAAAATAATCTCTTAAAATGCGGAAATTAAATCGAAAATATTTATTTTATTTTTAATGTTTTTGGTTTAAATGAGTTGAACGTATCAGAAAAGAAACTTTGCCGTTCATTTGATATTACAGAGAAACCTCTCATCTACTGATCTCCCATCAATGGACTTTAGATACAACGGAAAAAATCTACAGGAAAAAAATAAAAATCTGTAGGAAAAAAATAAAATCTTCCAAATCGTCAGTGATGTATTTCAAAATTTGTAGGCTTAGCGGAACGAGTCATATTAGTTCTCAAAGTGACCGCTTGGCGGCGGAGGCTGGCCTTTCAATTGTAAACAACGGTGGGTGTACAGTATATAAAGTACAATACATTTAGTGCGTGCGTGAAAAAGTAGCTGTGAGAAATCTATTATTTTTCTTATTTTAAGTCTATATTAAGTATATATTTATTCCATGGTTGTATAGAGCAGTTTAGCCATCTTTTCTTTATTTTTAACGAAAACTTACACAAAAAAGAAAAAAAAATGATCCTCGCCTCGTGACCGGGGATTCGGCCTCCAAACAGAACTTCTTTATTGCATCAAGTGGGTAGAGTCTTGGATACGCCTTGATATATACGAGGGAGCCAGGTATATTTTCAAACGTACTTTCACACGCGAATAGGACCTCTTGTTGGTAGGTAAAAATAAAGGATCTGAATAAAAGGGATTCATTTTTTTTTTAAAATAAGATATGTATAAAAGAACAGTTGCCATTATATAAAATAAAATTTTAAAAATGTCGTGTTCCTTTTAAACGCGGCTAGCAGTAGAGCCCGGCGTTGCCCGGGGATGTAACAGTAAGAGATAGATCAAGTATCGACCATCATAAAGACTGAAAAATAAAATTGACAAAGATTATTGTTTAAGGTTGACGGACACGCATGTCTTAATTAGTTTTATTTTTTTGTTTTGTTTTATTTTTTTTTTTTTTTTTTTTTACGAATTGGTCAAACGCAAACTCAAACAAAAACATTGTTTTCAATCGTTATGAGTCAGGACCCCCGCAAGGTAATTTTACGTAGTCCTGTGAAGTTTTGTTGAAATCGGTTGAAAAATGTAGGAAATCCGATCCAATATATAAACGTACAGACACACACACACATACACATACACACAATCTGCGTTTTATAATAAGTAAGATGATTGCCCTCTATATCTTATTTTTTAATGACATGTTCCTTCAGGACGTATGTGATTATGGTTACAAATTCCTTTTCTTTATTATCTGTGAATTACCCGACACTATTGTGAAAGATAGGAGAGCCGTTTCCCATTACGTTCACGATTTGAATTCAGAGTAGACCTTCACCTAGACTAGCAACCGCCGACACTATGCTGTAATTTGATCCATAGTTGGTGAGACAGGGGATACTGTCTGTCTGTCTCTTTCTTCTCATTTTCTCTTTCTCTTCCTCTCTTTCTTTCACTCTTTGTGTACAGTTATGAACATTTCAACACAGTTGTTTGATCGATATTTACGAGGCTTAATATAACAGTTTTTTAAAAAATCATTTCACCCCCAAGCAAGGCGCTAATACCACTAAGTCGCAAAAGGTTACAGGGAGTGAAAGAGAATGAGAACATTTTAGTGAAGAGAAAGGACAATAAAAGAACAAAATTCAAGAAGACAGAAGATGGCACCCCTACAACCACTGTTCAAATGACACAAACTAGTTTAATTTTAGGCTCGGTCTGTGCATCCACCTCTGAGACAAAAAATTAAAAATTAAAAAGTCATAAAACTATTTTCTGACCAATCAGAAAAGATTCACGCAGCGTCAACCAACATTTGGTTTTCGATCAACAACATATAAACCGCCATCAGTTCGACTCCGAGGTAGAAGGTTTATCTACGCTACTGTGGTCATTTGTTTGTCCCTCGCCCATTTTGACTGGGCACTCACTAAAGACATGTATCCACCGAAGCCTGACGCCGATGACCAAAGACAGGCATAAAGGCGACAGGAGTCCGGTGTTAACGGCAGAAACAGAGTCCGCTACGCAAAGAAAGCCTTAACTCATAGAATGCGATATTTGTTTTCTTCACCTGATTCTCTATAACTATGATACAATACCGAATCCTACATATGCAGTAGAATCCCGAGACGAACGAACTAAAAGTTTTTTTTCCATATCGACATAGTTGGATAATCGGCGACTAAACTAGTTCTTCAACCAGGCTTTTCTTATAAGGCAGGTGACCAGACAACCAACCATGATTAAAAACGTGGATTAAAAACAAGATTTGTTAAGGAGTGTGTGAACTTGTAGGATCAAAGGCCATTTAGCACAATGGAGTTGACTGGGCTCCATAGCTATGGATACAACGTGTATAGTGATAGTACGGCATTACTGGGCTTCCAGCCGGGGTGGAGTGTTCCCTCGATGATGTCACTGGCTACATATCCGTGACCAAAGTGAGCCTTCAAGTTGGATGACATGAGGAGAAATTGGTTCCACCAGGTCAGCTTGGTATATATATATATATATATATATATATATATATGTGTGTGTGTGTGTGTTGTGTGTGTGTGTGTGTGTGTGTGTGTGTGCGTGTATATAAGAGTATGAGGGAAAGCAAAGAAAAAGAGAAAGGGAGCAAAAATGAAAGTTTGGTCATTCGATAAGGTCAAATTGACAGCTGATGTCAAAAATACCTAAGCTCTGTTGTTATCTGGGGCAAGGAATGGTTTGTTTATATATATATATATATATATATATATATATATATATCATGGGTCCTTACCTATAACTACAGAATGAACTCTTCCTATACTATGTATACTAAGCCTCTAAAGAGAGAGGGTCGAATCGAGTTGAGCCGATAGTAGTTCACTCCAAACCAGACTGACAGTCATACTAACACCTTCCACATCTTGTATTATTATTTCGTGTAATATACCTTCGTTATTTCTACTCTTGTGTTCGTGTTGTTCTTCCTTGGTACTAACCTGGAATATAACGATATATATATATATATATATATATATATATATATATATATATATATATATATATATGTGTGTGTGTGTGTGTGTGTGTGTGTGTGTGTGTGTGTATGTATGTATGTGTGCGTATAAGAGAGAGAAAATAAATAAAGAAGGAAAGAAGAGAAAGAGAGCAAAAAAAGAAAGTTTGGTCGGTTCGATAAGGTCAAATTGACAGCTGATGTCAAAAATTACCTAAGCTCTGTTGTTATCTGGGGCAAGGAATGGTATGTTAATTTGAACGCCTCCAAAACAAAACTGCTCTCTTGTCATCGTCTGCGAGAACCTTTTCCGGCTTCTATCAGCGCGGCTGAGGATGACGTTTTCCACTGACATCAAGTGGAAAGATTATATTTAATCAATTGCTAGTTCGAAGTAAGTTCTATGCTAATAGTTTCTTCTCTCGCACCTCTTGCTTTCCAGTCAGCTTTGATCTTCAAAAATGCAAAAGCAACATCAATTGTTATCTTTTGTTTTCTTAATTCCTGTTCTTTTATTGTTCTCTTTCTGTTTAATGAGGTTTTTCCCCATATTCTCTCACAATCATTAAACTCCTTGCATGGAGACATTAACCAAGGCGAAAGCATGAATACATCCACATTTTCAATTTAGCCACACCTCATCTAGATTGTCGTGTGTTACTTCTAATTCATTTTCTGTTAGTGTGAATTATGGTATCCTAGACGATACATTCAAACAAGGTCCTTCGTACTCGTCCCGCAACAAATTATTGCGGCATAAAGACACAGTTGTGCAACACTCAGTGAAAATCGAACTCTGTGTCCCCGTGAATTGATTTGCAAGACGAACTAATTAATCATCACGACTGGGTAGCTACCAGATCGTTAGACACACTGTTCAAGAGACGCACTGATCGATAGATGCAAACGACAGAAAAGAAGAGAGATTATTTGATCAACATTGATGTAATAGTTGAAAAACCAGAGATAAAGAAGAGTGTTGATAACGGATATTATTATTATTGTTACACACCTATGTACTGTCGGAGGCACATATGATAGATAACGGTTATGATGACAAAATATATAGATATGCACATATAATATCTTAAGTTTTGATATATATATATATATATATATATATATATATATATATATATATACTTGCCGTCCATTTGACATTACAGACAAACCTCTCATCTACGGATCCCCCATCAATGGACTTTGGATACAACGGACAAAATCTACAGGAAAAATAAAAATCTGTAGGAAAAAAATAAAATCTTTCAAATCGCCAGTGATGTATTTCAAAATTTGTAGGCTTAGCGGAACGAGTCATATTAGTTCTCAAAGTGACTAGCAGTAGAGCCCGGCGTTGCCCGGGGATGTAACAGTAAGAGATAGATCAAGTATCGACCATCATAAAGACTGAAAAATAAAATTGACAAAGATTATTGTTTAAGGTTGACGGACACGCATGTCTTAATTAGTTTTATTATTTTTTTTTCCAAACTGGTCAAACCTAAACTCAAACAAAAACATTGTTTTCAATCATTATGAGTCTACCGATTGAATAGAATTTTATTATAAACAATTGTCTTTTAAATGGAATTTTTAAAGCATTCTGAATGTAAAAATAAAAAAAAAAAAATGTGTAAGACAATAAGAAACACTACCTGCCAAAAAAAAAAAGTGAAGTTTTGTTGAAATCGGTTGAAAAATGTAGGAAATCCGATCCCATATATAAAACACGAACACACAAACAACAACCTGGGTTTTATAATAAGTATAACTCGATAACTCGATATTAATAAAGTATAACTCAATATGAGTTGTCCCCCTTTCATTAATGCCTCTTAATCGTGTTTTCAAATTGATTTCGTGCAAAAAAATTGTGTTTTTTTGAAATTTTTGGCGCTGCCAGAACCACCGCAAGGTAATTTTACGTAGTCCTGTGAAGTTTTGTTGAAATCGGTTGAAAAATGTAGAAATCCGATCCAATATATAAACGTACACACACACACACACACACACACACACGCACGCACGCACGCACGCACGCACACACACACACACAAAATCTGCGTTTCATAATAAGTAAGATATATATTATATTTCTTTCTCAGGTGTTATAAATACAATACTCAATGTTATATAACAGAACTATTAAGTATATATTAGTCAATATACATAACATCCAACGTCGATAGCACGACTCGGAGTTTCATGCAAACCTGCAATCTATTGATGTTGGATCTTATGTATATTCACTGATATATATATATATATATATATATATATATATATAAAGAAAAATATATGGAAAAACAAAAAATCGAATATGCAAATATGCAATATTTTAATGTTATTTCAATGTCGACGTCAGACGTTTCGGTCTAGTAGACCTTCTTCAGGACATAGTTTATTAAAAAATATTAATTAAAATACGATATTCAACATGAAAAGACGATAGACATAAGAGTAAGACGAATCAAAACAGAATAACTGAATTTTTTATGATCAGTGTTTCATTTCACAATATGATCACGTCGGCGTCACGTGGGCGATGTTGCGAAAACGTATGTTTTAATAACTGTTTTAATAACTATGTCCTGAAGAAGGTCTCCTAACCGAAACGTCTGACGTCGACACTGAAATAACATTATATAAAATATATTTGCATATTCAATTTTTTTTTTTTTCCATATATTTTTTCTTCATACTGTCGGATCTATATCCATATATTTGTTTAATATATATATATATATATATATATATATATATATATATATATATATATATATATATAATTTAATATATGACAGCAAAAACATGCAAGAATCGCTACACAATTTAAAGACAGATTTCAACGCATAATAATGCGTCTCTTCATTCGACTGTAAATTACTTTCGAGTAAACGATTAATTTGGTTTCGAAAAAAATTAAAAAATTATTATCCTAGAAATGTGTCACGACTACGCCATGCCGTATATTTTGATACACCAATGCGTCTGGGGGAGACGCATTGGTATGCGTTGAAACACGACTGCAATTGTGTAACGATTCTTGCAAGTTTTTATTGTAATATCCTAGAATAAATAATATTACTCTACTATGTATAGAACCCTCTTTTAAATTAAATGTTACGTGCCTGGACACACACACGCACACACATAAATATAAATGATAAATTATGGTTTTAA
Source organism: Acanthosepion pharaonis (assembly GCA_903632075.3). Taxonomy (NCBI): domain Eukaryota; kingdom Metazoa; phylum Mollusca; class Cephalopoda; order Sepiida; family Sepiidae; genus Acanthosepion; species Acanthosepion pharaonis. Next base: position 200,497 of record CAHIKZ030002495.1, on the reverse strand, counting down.
CTAAGGTATATGCTATTTTTATGGGCTAAAGTGCTCAATATTAGGGATTGAGCAGTGGGCATTGAAGTCAATACTCAGCGGCGACAGTCTGTTTCATGTTTGAATGTAGTCGCCAGGCCGTGATGTAAAATGTAAAATGAATAAATAAACAAAAATAAGTAAAATAAATTAATCCAAACCAATAAATATATAAATAAATTCAGTAAATAATAAATGAATCACCAAAAAACAGGGTATTGACCTCAATGTGCACTTTTACATTTACATACGTTGTATCAATGATTTTGAGCATATCTTAAATTTATATTAAATAGCAAGTCTTCTTTCTAAACAAGTAATGGATTTTTTATGTATAATATCAATGAGACAGATTTTTTTAGTCAATATTCAAACTTTTTATTTCATACTGTTTATTTAATATTCATTTATGAAACAGTATATATATATATTTGCTTGGACACTTCGAGGCGGTGTAATGGTTAGCGAGCTTGTCTCGTTAGGATAATTACTGGATGCACCCTACTTTCGTCCTTGTGCCACATCTAAGCTATGCTTGGAAAGTTATTATATATATTTATTTTCGTCTACTGACCTGAATATTCGACGGAGAGTGAATTTTTTCTTTAATAATATTTCTCGAAAAATAAAGGCTGATAAAGAAAATTTAATAAATATACCGTATAGGTACCTTCGTGAGATCGCTAAAAACAGAGCATAGCATCATGAAAAAGATGCCAAATTTGACGAAAACAAATTTTTAGTGTCTAAATGTTTATGTTATTAGTGAGAGGAAAGATCAAAGTATTTTTTAATTATTGTTAAAATTTTTTCCTTCTTTTTAGAACATTCTAAATTTTGATTAAAAAACCTTGTTTCTCTTTGTAAAATAACAAAAAATGTTAGTGCATTTTTTCTGTATGACATTAATTTTGAAAATCTTGCAAAAATAAAAATAATTGTCGGATTTTAATGAAACTTTCAGAAACTATTGATGGAACTTATTATAAATATGTTTTTCTTTTTTAAAGTCATGGCAAATTTTTTTTTTTCATATGTATTACCGACTAATTGTACGAAAACTCTATAATTTCAATTTTGGGAAGATTAGTGATTATATTAGTTAAAAGCACAAGGAAACCAAATCATGTTTTTTTTTTTTTTTAGTTGGACCACCTCTACCAACTAACGAGCAACACTCAGTATATAAAAAAATATATAATTTGTGTCAATAATAACACTGTAAATCAAATCTACGGAAGACCAGAAGTATCATGCGTGCAATAAAAAAAAACGTCACGTGGATTGAGTTTCTGTCTAGTATTTAACTTAAATACTGAAATTTTAATACAATTATTTGTTATTTCTTTAATTATAATAGATCTTTACATCTAAGTTGTTAAAATATTATAAAATTAGTTAAAAGCCGCATTCAGTTTCGTAAATGTCCTTTTGAGATATAGATTTATTTTTGCGAAACACGTGTGGAGAAGTTAATTTGATTTTTCAATTTCAACTGAGAAGAGTAGCTACAAGTATCAGTATCATCTTATGAAATTTAAATTTGTATTTTATGTACACTTCTAATAAAATTTCATAAGAAAGGTACCTATAAATTAATTAGATACCTTTCTTCTTATGAAATTTAATCTCACTATCAATAGTCTTATTTTAATTTCTTTATAATATATTTTCTATAAAGCATCGTAAACGTAAAGGTGAAAGCTAAGTACAAAAAAATAAAAAAATTAAAACGCTGAAGTTTTCCTTAAAAATAACGAGGTAAACAATTTGTTCACTTAAATCTAAATAACTTCACATCTCTCCTTCCGTAGAAGGAATTATCCTCACGTAAGCTATCAAAATGTCACGAATGTCTTTTGTCACCTTGTCAAGTGACGCGAAAGGTTATGACCTGCTTTGTTTTATTTTCAATATTTATTTTTATTTTTGTTATATTTTTGTTTTTATTTTCGTCCTTTCGGCGCAGAGACTAAGTTAAGCTTGATTCAAAATATTTTAAATAAACATTATAATTTCTGATTTTCTTAAAATAAGTTTTGAAAAAATTATAATTGATTTTTAAAAGAATTTCAAAGTGATTTTCTTTTTTTTTATAAATTGGAAAAAAATGGCTGTCATGATATCGATTATCTGTCAATTTTGCTGACTAAAAAAAACAAGATTTTTAACGAAAATTTTGGACGTACTAGGAACGATTAAAAAAATGTAAAAAAATACGCCCAAAATACTTTGATATTTCCTCTTAATAATAGCATAAATATTTAGATGATAAAGTTTTGTTTTCGTCAAGTTTGGCGTCCTTTTCGTCATGCTATACTCTTTTTTAGCGATCTCATTGAGGGACCTAAACCGTTTAATAAATATACGTAGCGCCTGCTCAAATATGGGTACTAAAAATAACTTTAAAGTGATAATAAATTTTCTAATTAAGTAATGGATTTTTTATTTATTAAACAGACAGATCTTCTGTTTCCTTTATTTTAATCAGTATATTTATTTTCGTCTACTGGCTTGATTATTCGAGATATTTGATTAAAGAAATATTATACGCCCTACGGTAGGATTTGAACCTGCGTCCCCATTTGCAACATCCAACGTGCTTTCGTGACTGAGTCGGTCTAAAGCACGTTTTTATCTGCCAAGGGTGACGCAGGTTTGAACCCTGCCGGAGGGCGCATATTTTTTTCTTTAATAAGATTTCTCGAATATCCATGTAGACGAAAATAAATATAATGTTTAAAATAAATGGAAAATCAACTCAAAACGTTTAAAGTGAAATATATATATATATATATGTATATGTATGTATGTGTGTGTGTGTGTGTGTGTGTGTGTGTGTGTGTGTGTGTGTGTGTGTGTTTGTGTGTGTGTGAAAAGTGTGTGTATATAAATATAAATAAATATACATATGTATGAGTTTGTGACCCTGGGTTTCACGCTTTAGCGATCGTCAGACAAACTGGTTAATTTTTTAAAATTTTGGGTTTATGTAGATTGCGTGTTATTATGGAAGTCTGTGTGTGTGGGGGGGGACGTCCTCGTTGTGTCATCGTATCGACGCAAACATCGATGCATGCTCACACGTCTAATGGAGTACGCAGACACATACACATACTTGGTCGTCCGTCGGGACTCATACATACATAAACATATGTGGGCAGCTTGGATATGACATATGTATGTATACGGGTGGTGTTGTGTCTATACATATATATATATATATATAGTTTTTTTTTACCCATGCTTTATGAAGTGATACGTATGGATGTATGTCGTTGTGCACATGTAAGTATATACATATAAATTGTAACAAGATATTTGTATATACCTATGTATATCTATTTAAGTTTGCATGTACTTATATATTTGGATATGTTGATGATACTTGTACATTATATTTATGTGTATAAGATGAATTATTAGAATTATGTGCATTATATTATATGTGTATAAGATTGGAAGGAGCGAGAAGGGGAGAAAAGGGAGAAAATGAATTATATATATATATATATATATATATATATATATATATATATATATATATATATATATATATAAAAAATTTAAAGAAAAACAAACCACTTTAAGGCTCCATTTATAATAATTTATTTCACCAGAGAATTTTATTTTTCTCTGGATCTTCAGACTTCACTTTCAAAAGGTGAAACGAAAAATGAATTTAAATTTGACACTTTTGACGGGCAGTATTAAGCTTATATAAGTTGACATAGAGGGTGGTGAGGAATGGTATGAGAGACATGGTCGAATTTATATATATATGCATGTGTGTGTGTGTGTGTGTGTGTGTGTGTGTGTGTGTGTGTGTGTGTGTGCAGATATGTAGAAAAATAGAAAAGAACACGTTAGGTAGATAATCCGGAGTTCTTTAGTATTTTTGTTTTTATTTTTAACAGTGCTCCACACAGAAGTGTATATATATATATATATATATATATATATATAGAGAGAGAGAGATGTTAGATAAAGATATCGACAAAAATAAAGGAGCATGAAGAAAGAGAAAGAGGGTGGGAGAAAGAGGATCATTGAAAGACAAAATAATAAATATATTGACATTGTGTGAGATAGATATAAGGAAGAAAGGTAAGAAAGATGAAATGCTAGAAAGAGAGAAGGTCAAGAAAAAAGAGAGCATGTACGAGATAAGGATATATAAAAAGAGAAAAGAAAAAAGAGGAGAGATACCTAAAGGTTCAACAAGCAATCAATTTGAGGTCACCATACATAAACAAAATAACATACGAAAGAGAAGGGTATATCAAAACAATTTGTATTAAAATACAACATCAATGAATAGTACAATTTTCTTGATTCACACGCACAAAAGTCCGTTATAAAATGTTCATTCATATAAGAGAAATTGGATTATTAAAGGAATATAAGAGTCACTTTGTTAATACTTAAGTTTAAGGCGTGCTGGTCACAGGAGATGAAAGGTGAGGTCAATGGGTTGGTAGGAGTCATTCGGTATCTCCGGTGGTGAAGGAAGGCTGGAGGCGTCTGGTGATGGGTGAGGAAAGCGTAGCGACATTCTCTGACGGTACTTCAAAGCTTTCTCTACAGAAGTGAATTTATCGCTCTATTTATTTGTGCCCATCGGCTCAGAGTCAGTCTGCTGAAGCAAACTGTTGGGTATGGCGCTCTGACAGTACTTAAAAAGTTTCTCTACACTTGTTTATCGCTCTTCCATCGTTGATGGAGCCGTTTTATTGGTGGAAATTGCTTATTATTCTTTTTATTTCTTTTTATTTTCCACCGGAAATTCTGCGTGGAGCCGGGTGCGCAAAAGACCAGTATTGGTCATTTGCTATTTAGACCTCTGAGGGTTAACATCCGGTCCTTCGCTTGCTCCGTGCCACCACATAACTTTCGCCCCAGTAAACGGAGTTGTTGTTTTTTTTTTTTTTTTTTTTTTTTTTTTTTTTTTTTTTTTTAATAAAATATGTGTTTTCTTTCTTCCATTTAACCGTTCTACCGGACTTCGTTCTAGTTTCTGGTTTGTTATCATTAGTTTCTTCGGAACAAGATAGGGAGTTATCCAAATCCGGTCTTGATCCAATGGAATCTTTTGATTTTATATTTTCAGAAATATATGCAGGTTTTAGTCTATCTATTGAAACATTACTATGTACGTCATCCGATCTTTTAATAGTAAAATATTTTTCATGACGACTTAATACTTGGAATGGACCTGTGTATGGAGCTTCTAATGGCTTTCTTACTCTGTCTGTTCTTAGCCAGATACTTTTACATGTTTGTAAATCTTTTGGAATGTAAGAATTAGGTATTGTATGCAGGTGTCCCCTGGATAATTTGTCCATGTCAAATTTTTTGCATCTCGTCGGCTAGAATTTTAACGTGCGAGTTTGTCATTTCACTATTCTCGTTCTTGATAGAGTCAATTAATAATCGGGGACTTGTGCATGACTCCCTGTTACTGCAGTAAATGAAGAATAGTTTGATTCGTTAGGTGTTATCCTCATTCCCAAAAGGACGATAGGAAGAGCTGTTAACCACGATTCTTTCCTGGCTATAATAGCCGTTTTAAAGTTCTGTGTGCTCGCTCAACTAGTCCATTCGTTTGCGGATGGTACGCCGTTGTTCGTAATCTGTGGAAGCCTATTATTTTTGATAGTTCTGAGAATAATTCGATTCAAATTGGCTTCCTCTGTCCGTAACGACATGAAGAGGAACCCCGAATCGGGAGATCCACAGATTGACAAAAGCTGTTGATATTGATTTTGCCGTAATTTCTGTTATTGGGCATGCTTCTATCCATCTCGTATTTCTATCAACGCATGTTAATAAATATCGATATGGTGAAAAATATGGGTCAGTTTGGTTCTTTACTGGTGGTAAGGGACCGACAATATCCACATGCACCGTTTCAAAACGACTGGAAGGTAATTCAAATGGATTTACTTTGCTCTTTGTGTGTTTTATTATTTTTGCTTGTTGGCAATGCTGGCATTCTGTGCACCAGGTTTTTATTGACTTGTCCATCTTCGGCCAATAGTATCTTGATTTTATTATTTTTCTTGAAGATGTTATTCCTGGATGTGATAGATTATGTAGACTGTCAAATACCGATTTTCTGAGCTTTTCAGTCACAAAAGGTCGTGGAAAAGGTAATGTCGTGTCACATAATATGGTTTCATTTTGATTTATTGTGTATGGTTTCAGTTGATCTTTGAATGCCTGAATTTCATTGTCAGTAGCTTGATGCTTCATTATTTCTTGTAAGTCACATACATCAATAGTGATCGCGTTGACAGGTCGTGATAAACAATCAGCTACTATATTTTGTGAACCTCTTATATGTGAAATGTCATTCACATATTCGCTGATAAAACAGAGGTGACGCTGTTGTCTATCTGATTTTAAGGAAGACTGGCTTTTAAAAGCACTGCAAAGTGGTTTGTGATCCGTCAGTAACATTACATTTCTGCCTTCTATTAAATGTTTAAAATGGAGTACTGCTAGATAGGCGGCTAGTAGTTCTCTGTCAAAAGTAGAATATTTTTTGTTGGGTTTGGGATAATTTCTTTGAAAAGAAACCTATGGGGATGGGTTGATTATCAATCATTTGATGAAGTGCTGCACCCACCGCATAATTCGAACTGTCTGTTACAAGTTGATAGTTGTTAGCTTTCGAGCTGGGGAAAGCCAAAACAGTTACATTTGATAAAGACTTTTTCATATTTTCGAAAGATTCAATTTCTTCCTTTGTTAGGGTTAATGACTTGGAATTTTGGTTTAAACGTATTTTTTCCGTGAGAGGTAGTATGATATCGCTGAAATTTGGCACAAGTTTTCTGTAAAATTTGCCATTCCGAGGAATCGGCGTAGTGATTTAGAATCGTTTGGTTGAGGAAATTCACTTAATTCATTCAACTTTTTAGCACTGGGTTTGAGACCACTAGCAGAAATGTGAAATCCTAAAAGTCTAATTCATTAGCACTAAATATGCATTTGGAGAGACAAATTTTAAAATCGTACTCACTCAGTTTTTGTAGTACTAGGTCGATATGCTTGGAATGAGTTTCTTCATCTTCTGAGAATATAAGGATATCGTCGATATATACAAAGGTATAATCAGTATCACGAAAGATATTGTCCATCATTCTCTGAAAGGTACATGATGCGTTCCGTAGTCCGAAAGGCATATAGTTATATTCAAATAACCCAAAAGGGGTAGAGATGGCTGTCTTGCAAACATCCTCCGGATGTACAGGTATCTGATGATAAGCAGACGACAGGTCTATCTTTGAAAAGAACTTCTTATTATGAAGCTTCGAAGACAAGGAATTTATATTTGGGACTTGATATCGATCGGCTTTTGTTATGGTATTTAAATGTCTGTAATCGCCAACAGGTCTATATGTGCCGTCTGACTTCGGTACCATGTGTAAGGCTGAACTCCATTCAGAGTTTGAAGGGGAAATTATTCCTGCCTTTAGGAGTTTCTTGAATTCCTCTTTTGCAATTTCACATCTCTGAGCTGATAATTGTCTGGCTCTGGAGAAAGTAGGAGGGTTGCTACCAGTTTCTATTCTGTGGAATATTTTTGGTTTTGTTGCATTCGTGTCGCGATGAGGAGAAATTAAGTTTGGGTATTTCTCCAGAATTGCTCGTACCATTTTGTTAGCATCTTTATTCGGTACTAAATCTATATTCATGATAATAGACGATGGATGTGCATCGGATTGTCTATTAGTCATTTTATCAATTAGCTTATTGTTCGTGCAGTCCACCATTAGCCCGAAATGGTTTAGGAAATCGTATCCTAGGAGTGGCTGAGCAGTTTCGGCTATTATAAATGTCCAGGTAAATTCTCGTCTGAGGTTCCGTAGTGTTAGATTCAGTACTGCTTGTCCTGAGCATTCAATCTTTTGACCGTTGGCAGACACTAAAGAGATATTGGTTGGGTATGTTACAGCTCCGCTTAAATATCTCTTCGGAAGTATAGATACGGCAGCTCCTGTATCCACAATAAAATTTAAACTTTGAGCTCCTAACCGTGCGGCTACAATGAGAAGCGGCGAGGAAATGGAAGCTAACACCTCTCGCCTAGTTAGTTTTTCCGAAGTCTCACGAGGAACTGGTGAATTTGGGCGAGAGTTGGGTTGCATTTGAACATTCCGTTTATTTGGCCATCTGCACCACGGCTTACAAAATTTTGCACGTTCCGCAAAGTATAAATGCGCTCGGCAAATTAGAGGTTTTTGGTCCTTGTTAAAAGGGCGAACACTGGTAGGGAATTTATTTTCACTGTGGGAACAGCCATGTATCCTTTTAGTTTCATTTTTATTTTGCTGTTCATCCCTTTGCTTCCCCGAAATCTGTCGAATATGTGCGGTGTCTTGTTTGTTAAAATATAATAATAAGTCATCCGCCATTCTTCCAAGACGATCTGTGTCTAAATCGACTTGTGCAGCTACCACTGGTTTAATGGAGTGAGGTAGGGCTTGAATAAATTTGTGACGTACGATATCGTCCCCTACGCCAATTCGGCTTGCTAATGACATAAGTTCATTCAGGTATACTGAGGGACGACCTGTTACAGTCGATGACGACATTAATTTGTCCAGCATCTCTGGTTTTGTTTTCTCGTAAGCGCCCGTCACTGCTTCTTTTAGTGCGTCATAATCTTTTGATTGCAGTATAGTTGGCTGTATATTTCCTACTATGTCCACAGGTAGAGCTGCCAAAGTGTTAAAAAATTTTTGACTGGTCTGTCTTATATTTGCAATATTAAATTGCGCCTCCATTATCGCAAACCAAGCTATTACGTTTGATTCAATGAAGTTTGGTGGTTTTATCGCAACAGCTTGGATTGGTTGGTTTTGATTAATTGTAGTTTCTTCAGCGTCAGCTGCCATGTTTTTGGTTTGTGTTGAATAAAAATTCTAATTTTGTGACAGTTCAATTTTTTTTTTTTTGTGCGTGCGTGTATATATATGTGTTAAAATCACGTCGGCGGTCAACACTTATGGTGTTGGAGGGGAGTGGATTCGTTGTTACTTGTTGCTTTATCAGAAGGTAGGTAGTAGTAGCAGTCCTTCGGGACAGCCGCTAGTTTGGCCTAAAGGTTCAACAAGCAATCAATTTGAGGTCACCATACATAAACAAAATAACATACGAAAGAGAAAGGGTATATCAAAACAATTTGTATTAAAATACAACATCAATGAATAGTACAATTTTTCTTGATTCACACGCACAAAAGTCCGTTATAAAAATGTTCATTCGTATAAGAGAAATTGGATTATTAAAGGAATATAAGAGTCACTTTGTTAATACTTAAGTTTAAGGCGTGCTGGTCACAGGAGATGAAAGGTGAGGTCAATGGGTTGGTAGGAGTCATTCGGTATCTCCGGTGGTGAAGGAAGGCTGGAGGCGTCTGGTGATGGGTGAGGAAAGCGTAGCGACATTCTCTGACGGTACTTCAAAGCTTTCTCTACAGAAGTGAATTTATCGCTCTATTTATTTGTGCCCATCGGCTCAGAGTCAGTCTGCTGAAGCAAACTGTTGGGTATGGCGCGGAGCCGTTTTATTGGTGGAAATTGCTTATTATTCTTTTTATTTCTTTTTATTTTCCACCGGAAATTCTGCGTGGAGCCGGGTGCGCAAAGACCAGTATTGGTCATTTGCTATTTAGACCTCTGAGGGTTAACATCCGGTCCTTCGCTTGCTCCGTGCCACCACAAATGTATCCATGTCATATTATGAAATTTTTTTTTTTTTTTTTTTTTTCCGTTGAAAATTATTTTCTCGCATGTATGTATATATGTGTGGTGGGGTTTGTGTAAAATTATGATACGTAAAAATTATTATTATAATTATTTATATTTATTTTTAAATTTTTTTGAAAAAAATGGGGGTTTATTTGTTATATTTAAAGTTGGTTATTTGTTTTGCAAAAAAAAAAAAAAAAAAAAATTTGAAAAAAAAGGGGTTTATTTTTATATTTAAAGCTGGTAATTTGTTTGTTTTTTAATGACTGTATATGTAACAGGTAAAAATTTGTAATCCTTATTGTTTAATTTATATATGATGTGATGTTTAATTTAATAACGGGTTTATATGATATGATGTGATAGTAATGTTTCAAAAGGATTGGAGACAATGATATTTAGGCTTTAATATAAAAAGTTATTGTAAATTGGAAGGAATTTATTTATTGGTAGAAATGATTAGTAACGGTGGTGGGAGAATGATAAAACCATGAATGTAGTTATAGTGGTGGTAGCTTGAACTAAAAATATATGTTGGTGTTTTATTTTATTTTTATTTTATTTTATTATATGTATTAATTTATTTTGGTATAAAACCTGATAATAGGTATTCTATGTAAAAATTATGGTAGTTGAAGATTTACTATAATTTTTTTTTAATTTTAAACAAAATTATTATTATTATATTAAAGCTGCCTGGTAATAGGTTTTATTCTCATGGTTACATATGGAAATTATATCTGATCATATTGTTTTAAAGTATTAAATATGCTGGGGGAAAAATAAAAAGATTGTAGTGGATTATATGTTAATTTGGGTGTGATGTGTAAGTGATGGTTTTGTGGTTAGGTGGTAATGATAATATTGATAGTTAATAGATATTGTAAGATGGTAAAAGTGATTACTAATGGTGGTGCAATTATAATAATGATAGGTGCAATTATTTTGGTGGTATCTTGAAATTAAATTGTGATTGTTGGTGGTTTGTCTGTTTTATCCGTTTGGTATGAATTCGGATAATAGATACTTGTTCTCATGTCTACATTTGGAGATTATCTCTGATTTTTTTTGTTTATGAAAAGTTCTTTTGCGGTTTGTGTGATATTATTGCTACTTTTTCGTGTAGGCAAATAAGGCATTTTTTCGTAATGTTGTTGTAGGCAGGGGGATTTTTTCAATATTTCCCAACTTATTGTTGGTGTGATGTTTTTTGTCTTTTTTATGCCATATGTATGTAGAAAGTGTTGTGCTGTTCGAATATTTCCTGTTGTTGAATGAAAAGGTTTTCTGATTGTTATTCCTCATCTTGAATGGACCTTCAGTGTCAATTTTCTTAAAGGTGACTATTTAGTGTTGTTGTTTGTAGTGATATTTTGTTGTATATTGTGTTCGTAATTTGGCAATTTCCCTAAACTGGACATGTTGTTCTGTTTCTGCAGTTGAGCATATTGGATCCTTAATTAGAAAAAAGGTTGTCATTTTTTTGTTGTGGTTTTTGATTATATGTGTTATTGTTTTTTGTACAGCTGTAACTGATCTTTACGTTATTTTTTTTAAATATTTTTGATAATTTGTTTTCTTCAGTTTAGTGCTTTTCTATTAAAATTAGGAATATTTTGCCTATGTTCGTTTTAAAAGTTTTGTTATATGGTGGGTTAAACCAGATAATGTTTCTCTTTCTGTTTCTGCTTTTTTTGGCTGTGGAGAGAATATTGTTGTAAATGTTGTATATATTGTCTTTTAGTGCTTCGTTGTATGGTGCCATTTTGTTATTGAAAATTTGTTCATGTTAGATTTAGTTCTCAGATAGTCTGCATTGATTGACTTTGTATTTGTTTGATGATAATCCGTGGATGGTTGGAGGATGTGTTTTCGTAAGTTGGTGTGTCATTTTGTTTTTGTATGGTTCATATGTTTGTTGATCATGTTAAGAGTGACGTCAAGGAAGTTTACTATAGTTGTGCCTGTATTTATCTCTATTTTGAATTGAGTGTTTTCTAATAAGTATCCTTCTATATAATATATAAATAATTATACATATATATATTTATTTATATTTATATACACTTTTCACACAATACACATATATATATATATAATATATATATATATATATATATAGAGAGAGAGAGAGAGAGAGAGAGGTATTCCAATCTTTGGGTATAATCCAGGCATTTTTGTCCTATTAAAACAACATTTCTTGAAATATATTAAAATTGACTCTACAGAATTTGTCTTTGGATGCGTATTTCCATTAAACAAACAAATTTGAAATTTATAATTGAAAATTAAGATTTTATTTTTACTTAATACAATTCTTTATTTGCAATTTTGATTTTAAAAATCGCCGGATTTTACAAACTGTTAGTGGGACCCCACTACAAAATGATACCATAAATAGTTTGAAAAATCTTGCGAATTTTAAAATTAAAATTCATACGTGAAAATGGTCATTAACTAAAGGTATCTTGATCCCAATTATAAAGAGTAATCATTTAAATGTTATTTTTAGTGGATACTCATATTTGAGTAAACAGTATATTTATTTTTGTCTACCGGCAAATTTCTATTAACGAAAAGTTGCTCCCTTCCGGCAGGATTAGAACCTGACGTGCTCTAGACCAAGTTGGCCACGATCAAGCAAAGCCAAATAGTGTCTTTTAATGGCAAATTTCTTCAAAGATTCTCGAAGACTTTATATCTGCTCAGTTTCAAGATTTTGTGAAGATGATGAGACAAGAACATCTTCACTTTCTTTGTTTCAATTACGAACTTATTTATAAAATTTCTTCCAAATTACACACACACACACACACACAAACACACACACACACACACACACACAGTATATATATATTTATATATATATATATAAAGGAAAGAGTCTCACATTTGTTCCAACCTTAGAAAAGTTGATATATTTAAAAGAACGAGAGAATTCGTAAATGTTTTTTTTTTTTTTTCAGATAGATTTTTTAAAAAAAAAATATATTATGCTTTATATATTAAATTTATTTTTCATAATTTTTAGCGTACTGTCCGATCTCAGTGACCTTTATCAGAAAAGCCTGGATATTCCCAGATATTATTAAAAAGTCAATTAATTTTTTCTTATATTTTTTGAAATTAAATATTCTCGATTTTAGACATTCTTTTTTTTATTTACACTATTTATAAATAGACTCCTTAAGCTGGCAGTGAAAAAGTTCTTCTGCGTAAAGGATAATAAAACAATTAAGATTGGTCCGAGAAAGGGTGAGGAAAGATATCTGCATTTTTATCATTTAATGACGCCTGTGTGTTCTTAGATCTATTTCCATTTCTTTGTGTTTTTGTCAGCATGCGTATGTATACCTATATTCCATTTCCATATTCCTATATATATATTATAAAGAAGTAATCATACAAAGAATTAATCAGTAAAGTTAATGTAATTAATGGCGAAATCACTTCGCTAACAGATCATTAAAGCAAACTTGAAAAAAACATCTTTCGGCCTTCAATACATTTATTTTCGTCTTTTAAATTTACCTGAAATGTAAAAAAAAACATTAATGCCTGACGATGAATATGTGAATGTCTTCGAAAGTACTAGCGACGGAACATCTAATCCATCTTATACTTTTAAACATAAGGATCGCATCATTCGTTAGTAAGTTAATGCTTTATTGATCTGTTAGCGAAGTGATTTCACATTAACTTTACTGATTAATTCTTTGTTTGAGTACTTCTTTATAATATTATATATACTTCATCAACTTTTATACAAGTGTCATTAAAGATGTCTGACAAGGTATCACAGTTAAGCTTTTTATTTATTTTTTCTTCTGTTCGTATAAATGTTTTCTTTTCCTTATTTACATTCTTCGGACTATTGTCCTCATCTTTGTCGCCATATTTATTACAACGTTTTGGCTACTGTACGCTCCGGCCTTCTTCAGTTGGTTGGAATATCGAACTAAACCTTTTATTTCGCTCACTGTGGTAGACTGTTCTAGTTCCACGTGCCATGTCTAATGGATGTCCTGTTAATTCCCCTATCCAAGATCACCGCATTAACCAGGTATTGAACTCACTGGATCTAACTAACGCCTTTATCCACTGTGTATGAATTTCTGGGTATTATAAAACTAATGCCATCAGCAAAATCCTTTTAACCGAATCTCATAATTCATTTTTTTTTTATTAAATCTAGTCTATGTTTTTACCAGAGCTCATATCGCGATTTTTGTTGTTAATTATCGCTTTTCTCTGGCACTGTTCCCATTACTGGTTTTAAATATTGTATTCATTTCTATATTTGAGAAGTACACACAGTCTTTTGGAATCTATAGGGTTCTATCTTATCTCCACAAAAATATCTGCAAAGTGTCGTCCAGCTTTTTTTTATTGTCCTGATTTACGCTATCCCGTGTAGCTGCGGAAAGAAATATTAAGGAGAGACAGGCCGCCCTTAATGTAAAATTTCAAGAACGCCAGAAAGCCGTAACACGAGGGGAAGTGGAAAAATCAGGCGTGGCTAATTCAAATAATTATATTGAAGTTTTCAGCTCTTGTTTTGAAACACGAAACTCTTAAATAAAAGTTGGAATCATATTTTTAAATAAATAATTATATTTATGCTCTATTTTTGTTGTCGAGCACTATTTTTTAAAAATAATAATAAAAAATACTAAGAACTTTGGAGTTCTTTTTTATTTTCTATATAATTTTCACATATATATATAACGCGATATTTGGGAAAAGATTACAATAATGAACAAATATCAAAACCACAATACATAGATATAGTCACAACATTATCAACAAAAGTATTTGCTAATAATATGAAAGTACTTAGGCATCGGATAATTTAAATTCAAAATTTCAACGGAAACCGGGAAAACCTGGGCTAACATGTATTTTATACCACAATTATATAGAGCCTATTTTCGATACAGTTCATTAGAGAGCGATCACCAGTTGAAAAAAAGTCAATTATTTGTCATAAATAAAAAGAAACTTGTTTTGAACTGGGCAAAATCGGGGACATGGATAAAGTTCAGAGTAGCAGTCAATTATTTTTCTCTTTATTCCATAATTGTTGTGGTACGGTCCACCTAATTTACATAGTGGAGTACCGACCATATAAATATGGGTTGGTACCGGGAATACGAGGGAAGACGGGGGAAGGAACAAGAGATCCAATCGAGAGACTCTGCCCGACTGCGATTAAGTCAAGCCATTCTACAGGAACAGTCTTCCCAAGAATATACCAAAACTAACTGTAAATATTGTGTACCTTTTCCTTGTTTCAATACATTTTGTTTACGTACATTTTGTGTTGTATTATTATTATTCCATGCTTATCCAAGCTTCAACAATAATGAAATGGGTTCAGGGTGGTGGTGGGTAGCTTGTAGTCTCGTGGATCTTATTTATTATTAAATACAATATTATAGCCTGAGTAGTATCCAGTATGCAATTTATTATTATACAAGTAAATAATTGCCTGTACTTTTGTCATTCGCCTCTTTTCATGCGTGATACAGCCTTTCATGTATCTTTCGATGCATTTTTCCCCGCAGTATGTTGCCATTTGTTTCTGCGGTAGAATAATTGCTATCCGGTCTTTTCCTGTTATTTACCCATAGCTGGGGGGAGAAGAAGAGGATTCATACCTTTTCCAAGGTAAGTGAATGTATCAATTACTATCAATTACTCCACCGTGCCTCTCTTCATTACACCACTAATACTATTAATGCAATTCGCAATATACTGGAATTTCATAAAGCGTCTTTATTAATTGGAATAGCAAAATATGCCTTCCAGAAGCTAAACAAATAAGAGAATTCCATTAGAAACAAAGAAAACAGTGCTGAATTGCGATATAATATCAATCCTCCTGTAGAGCAGTAAATGCTGGACAATTTCTTCACTGATGAGGAGGATATCTGAAGCAAGAGAAACAAAGAAAAGAGTGCTGAACTACGATGTAATACCAATCCTCCTATAAGGCATTGAATGCTGGACAATTTCCTCACGGATGTAGAGGAGACTTGAAGCAAGAGAAACAAAGAAAAGTGTGCAGGAACTGCTATGTAATATCAATCCTCCTCTATGTCAGTGAATGCTGGACAATTTCCTCACAGATGAAGAGGAGACTTGAAGCAAGAGAAACAAAGAAAAGTGTGCAGGAACTGCTATGTAATATCAATCCTCCTATATGGCAGTGAATGCTGGACAATTTCCTCACGGATGTAGAGGAGACTTGAAGCAAGAGAAACAAAGAAAACAGTGCTGAAATGCTATGTAATATCAATCCTCCTATATGGCAGTGAATGCCCGTCAATTTCCTCACAGATGAAGAGGAGACTTGAAGCAACAGAAAAGAATGCTGAACTATTATATAATATCAATCCTTGGATCTGAGAGTGAATGCTGATCAATTTCCTCACAAGTGAAGGGACAACGAAGCAAGAGAAACAAAGAAAAGAGTGGTGAATCCTTATGTAATATAGGTCTTCCTAAATGGCAGTTAATGGTGGATAATTTCCTCACAGATGAAGAAGAGACTTGAAGCAACAGAAACAAAAAAATCGTGCTGAAATCTTATGTAATATCAATCCTTTTATATGACAGTGCAAAGTGGACAATTTGATGAGAAGGAGACTTGTGACGAAAACGTTGTGGTCATACAGAAAGATACCGAGAATGTCATGGACGAAGTATGTAAGCTATGAGGATGTTATATGGATAATGGAAACAAAAAATAGAGACTGTTGAAATTTCTGGATCACATAATGAGGAAAAGAGGCTTGTAGAATTTAACACACAGAGGATATATTGTAAGAATGAGGGATAGAGGAAAACAGAGAGTTATCTACCTAACGAGCTTTTATAAATGGATGTCAGAAGAGTGGACAGTGGAAGAGACAGACATTGCCAAGAGGTGCCGAGCAGAGGGGAGTTGTACAGAGCCATGATCCTTCACACCTTGAAAGGACACGGCACATAGAAAAAGAACAAGAAGAAATAGAATTTATCCCATTACGAAGTATGCTCAGAATTAATTGGTATCGCCTATTCTGTTAGTTAATGACAAGAAGCCTTTCCATTTTAACAATGGCAATGTCAGACAATAGTAGACAGAATTAAGAAAGAGTCAATCAGTACTGGCACTAAGTCAAAATGGCAATTCTACTTCCCAGTTTCAGACTCGTACTAATGCTTACTCTCTTTCACACCATGTTTTTGTTTTCCCCTAAATCTTTACCCAAAGACAGCAGGTTTGGGAGGTGGTGATGCCCCGTGATTGTAGAAATGACAAATAATGTACCGGAGACTTTCCCGCTCTTTTCGTGTCAAGAATCATAGGTCACGATTATCTTGAATTGCATTCAGAACAATACCACAATTAAAGAGGGACTTAAAAGTACTAAAGACATTGGTGGTAGGAGCTGACGTACCAGTTTCAATTTCAGATCATGCACCTGAGCCAATTTAGGTGACTGAATTTAGGCGAGAATATGAAATTCTATCAAATGTAAATAAACATATGAAGAATAAGCACAAACCCTTATTCTTGTAAAATCTACCAATTAACACAGTAAGGTTTATTTCTAAAACAATAACAACTCATGTAACCGAGGTCAAGGCCGTCAAAAATTACTCTTTCCAGTGCGCATTCAACATAAAAACACATCATGTACTCAAAGATTAAGAGGAGACTTGAAGGAAGAGAAACAAAGAAAAGAGTGCTGAACTGCTATGTAATATAAATCCTCCTATATGGCAGTGAATGATGGACAATTTCCTCACTAATGAAGAGGAGACTTGAAGCAAGAGAAACAAAGAAAAGAGTGCTGAACTGCTATGTAATATAAATCCTCCTATATGGCAGGGAATGCTGGATAATTTCCTCACAGATGAAGAGGAGACTTGAAGCAAGAGAAACAAAGAAAAGAGTGCTGAAGTGCTATGTAATATCAATCCTCCTATATGGCAGTGAATGATGGACAATTTCCTCACAGATGAAGAGGAGACTTGAAGCAAGAGAAACAAAGAAAAGAGTGCTGAACTGCTATGTAATATAAATCCTCCTATATGGCAGGGAATGCTGGATAATTTCCTCACAGATGAAGAGGAGACTTGAAGCAAGAGAAACAAAGAAAGAGTGCTGAAGTGCTATGTAATATCAATCCTCCTATATGGCAGTGAATGATGGACAATTTCCTCACAGATGAAGAAGAGGAGACTTGAAGCAAGAGAAACAAAGAAAAGAGTGCTGAACTGCTATGTAATATAAATCCTCCTATATGGCAGGGAATGCTGGATAATTTCCTCACAGATGAAGAGGAGACTTGAAGCAAGAGAAACAAAGAAAAGAGTGCTGAACTGCTATGTAATATCAATCCTCCTATATGGCAGTGAATGATGGACAATTTCCTCACAGATGAAGAGGAGACTTGAAGCAAGAGAAACAAAGAAAAGAGTGCTGAACTGCTATGTAATATAAATCCTTTTATATGGCAGGGAATGCTGGATAATTTCCTCACAGATGAAGAGGAGACTTGAAGCAAGAGAAACAAAGAAAAGAGTGCTGAAGTGCTATGTAATATCAATCCTCCTATATGGCAGTGAATGATGGACAATTTCCTCACAGATGAAGAGGAGACTTGAAGCAAGAGAAACAAAAGAAAAGAGTGCTGAACTGCTATGTAATATAAAATCCTCCTATATGGCAGGGAATGCTGGATAATTTCCTCACAGATGAAGAGGAGACTTGAAGCAAGAGAAACAAAGAAAAGAGTGCTGAAGTGCTATGTAATATCAATCCTCCTATATGGCAGTGAATGATGGACAATTTCCTCACAGATGAAGAGGAGACTTGAAGCAAGAGAAACAAAGAAAAGAGTGCTGAACTGCTATGTAATATAAATCCTCCTATATGGCAGGGAATGCTGGATAATTTCCTCACAGATGAAGAGGAGACTTGAAGCAAGAGAAACAAAGAAAAGAGTGCTGAACTGCTATGTAATATAAATCCTCCTATATGGCAGGGAATGCTGGATAATTTCCTCACAGATGAAGAGGAGACTTGAAGCAAGAGAAACAAAGAAAAGAGTGCTGAAGTGCTATGTAATATCAATCCTCCTATATGGCAGTGAATGCTGGACAATTTCCTCAAGGATGAAGAGGAGACTTGAAGCAAGAGAAACAAAGAAAAGAGTGCTGAACTGCTATGTAATATCAATCCTCCTATATGGCAGTGAATGCTGGACAATTTCCTCAAGGATGAAGAGGAGACTTGAAGCAAGAGAAACAAAAGAAAAGAGTGCTGAACTGCTATGTAATATCAATCCTCCTATATGGCAGTGAATGCTGGACAATTTCCTCAAGGATGAAGAGGAGACTTGAAGCAAGAGAAACAAAGAAAAGAGTGCTGAACTGCTATGTAATATCAATCCTCCTATATGGCAGTGAATGCTGGACAATTTCCTCAAGGATGAAGAGGAGACTCGAAGCAAGAGAAACAAAGAAAAGAGTGCTGAACTGCTATGTAATATCAATCCTCCTATATGGCAGTGAATGCTGGACAATTTCCTCACAGATGAAGAGGAGACTTGTAGCAAGAGAAACAAAGAAAAGAATGCTGAACTGCTATGTAATATCAATCCTCCTATATGGCAGTGAATGCTGGACAATTTCCTCACAGATGAAGAGGAGACTTGTAGCAAGAGAAACAAAGAAAAGAATGCTGAACTGCTATGTAATATCAATCCTCCTATATGGCAGTGAATGCTGGACAATTTCCTCACAGATGAAGAGGAGACTTGTAGCAAGAGAAACAAAGAAAAGAGTGCTGAACTGCTATGTAATATCAATCCTCCTATATGGCAGTGAATGATGGACAATTTCCTCACAGATGAAGAGGAGACTTGAAGCAAGAGAAACAAAGAAAAGAGTGCTGAACTGCTATGTAATATAAATCCTCCTATATGGCAGTGAATGCTGGATAATTTCCTCACAGATGAAGAGGAGACTTGAAGCAAGAGAAACAAAGAAAAGAGTGCTGAAGTGCTATGTAATATCAATCCTCCTATATGGCAGTGAATGATGGACAATTTCCTCACAGATGAAGAGGAGACTCGAAGCAAGAGAAACAAAGAAAAGAGTGCTAAACTGCTATGTAATATCAATCCTCCTATATGGCAGTGAATGCTGGACAATTTCCTCAAGATGAAGAGGAGACTTGAAGCAAGAGAAACAAAGAAAAGAGTGCTGAACTGCTATGTAATATCAATCCTCCTATATGGCAGTGAATGCTGGACAATTTCCTCAAGGATGAAGAGGAGACTTGAAGCAAGAGAAACAAAGAAAAGAGTGCTGAACTGCTATGTAATATCAATCCTCCTATATGGCAGTGAATGCTGGACAATTTCCTCACAGATGAAGAGGAGACTTGTAGCAAGAGAAACAAAGAAAAGAATGCTGAACTGCTATGTAATATCAATCCTCCTATATGGCAGTGAATGCTGGACAATTTCCTCACAGATGAAGAGGAGACTTGAAGCAAGAGAAACAAAGAAAAGAATGCTGAACTGCTATGTAATATCAATCCTCCTATATGGCAGTGAATGCTGGACAATTTCCTCACAGATGAAGAGGAGACTTGAAGCAAGAGAAACAAAGAAAAGAGTGCTGAAGTGCTATGTAATATCAATCCTCCTATATGGCAGTGAATGATGGACAATTTCCTCACAGATGAAGAGGAGACTCGAAGCAAGAGAAACAAAGAAAAGAGTGCTGAACTGCTATGTAATATCAATCCTCCTATATGGCAGTGAATGCTGGACAATTTCCTCAAGGATGAAGAGGAGACTTGAAGCAAGAGAAACAAAGAAAAGAGTGCTGAACTGCTATGTAATATCAATCCTCCTATATGGCAGTGAATGCTGGACAATTTCCTCAAGGATGAAGAGGAGACTCGAAGCAAGAGAAACAAAGAAAAGAGTGCTGAACTGCTATGTAATATCAATCCTCCTATATGGCAGTGAATGCTGGACAATTTCCTCAAGGATGAAGAGGAGACTTGAAGCAAGAGAAACAAAGAAAAGAGTGCTGAACTGCTATGTAATATCAATCCTCCTATATGGCAGTGAATGCTGGACAATTTCCTCAAGGATGAAGAGGAGACTCGAAGCAAGAGAAAAAAAGAAAAGAGTGCTGAACTGCTATGTAATATCAATCCTCCTATATGGCAGTGAATGCTGGACAATTTCCTCAAGGATGAAGAGGAGACTTGAAGCAAGAGAAACAAAGAAAAGAGTGCTGAACTGCTATGTAATATCAATCCTCCTATATGGCAGTGAATGCTGGACAATTTCCTCACAGATGAAGAGGAGACTTGTAGCAAGAGAAACAAAGAAAAGAATGCTGAACTGCTATGTAATATCAATCCTCCTATATGGCAGTGAATACTGGACAATTTCCTCACAGATGAAGAGGAGACTTGAAGCAAGAGAAACAAAGAAAAGAGTGCTGAAGTGCTATGTAATATCAATCCTCCTATATGGCAGTGAATACTGAACAATTTCCTCACAGATGAAGAGGAGACTTGAAGCAAGAGAAACAAAGAAAAGAGTGCTGAACTGCTATGTAATATCAATCCTCCTATATGGCAGTGAATACTGAACAATTTCCTCACAGATGAAGAGGAGATTTGAAGCAAGAGAAACAAAGAAAAGAGTGCTGAACTGCTATGTAATATCAATCCTCCTATATGGCAGTGAATACTGAACAATTTCTTCACAGATGAAGAGGAGACTTGAAGCAAGAGAAACAAAGAAAAGAGTGCTGAACTGCTATGTAATATCAATCCTCTTATATGGCATTGAATGATGGACAATTTCCTCACAGATGAAGAAGAGACTTGAAGCAAGAGAAACAAAGAAAAGAGTGCTGAACTGCTATGTAATATCAATCCTCCTATATGGCAGTGAATGATGGAAAAATTTCTCACAGATGAAGAGGAGACTTGAAGCAAGAGAAACAAAGAAAAGAGTGCTGAACTGCTATGTAATATAATCCTCCTATATGGCAGTGAATGCTGGATAATTTCCTCACAGATGAAGAGGAGACTTGAAGCAAGAGAAACAAAGAAAAGAGTGCTGAAGTGCTATGTAATATCAATCCTCCTATATGGCAGTGAATGATGGACAATTTCCTCACAGATGAAGAGGAGACTCGAAGCAAGAGAAACAAAGAAAAGAGTGCTAAACTGCTATGTAATATCAATCCTCCTATATGGCAGTGAATGCTGGACAATTTCCTCAAGGATGAAGAGGAGACTTGAAGCAAGAGAAACAAAGAAAAGAGTGCTGAACTGCTATGTAATATCAATCCTCCTATATGGCAGTGAATGCTGGACAATTTCTCAAAAAAAAAAAGGATGAAGAGGAGACTCGAAGCAAGAGAAACAAAGAAAAGAGTGCTGAACTGCTATGTAATATCAATCCTCCTATATGGCAGTGAATGCTGGACAATTTCCTCACAGATGAAGAGGAGACTTGTAGCAAGAGAAACAAAAAAAAAGAATGCTGAACTGCTATGTAATATCAATCCTCCTATATGGCAGTGAATGCTGGACAATTTCCTCACAGATGAAGAGGAGACTTGTAGCAAGAGAAACAAAGAAAAGAATGCTGAACTGCTATGTAATATCAATCCTCCTATATGGCAGTGAATGCTGGACAATTTCCTCACAGATGAAGAGGAGACTTGAAGCAAGAGAAACAAAAAAAAAGAGTGCTGAACTGCTTTATGTAATATCAATCCTCCTATATGGCAGTGAATGATGGACAATTTCCTCACAGATGAAGAGGAGACTCAAAGCAAGAGAAACAAAGAAAAGAGTGCTGAACTGCTATGTAATATCAATCCTCCTATATGGCAGTGAATGCTGGACAATTTCCTCAAGGATGAAGAGGAGACTTGAAGCAAGAGAAACAAAGAAAAGAGTGCTGAACTGCTATGTAATATCAATCCTCCTATATGGCAGTGAATGCTGGACAATTTCCTCAAGGATGAAGAGGAGACTCAGAAGCAAGAGAAACAAAGAAAAGAGTGCTGAACTGCTATGTAATATCAATCCTCCTATATGGCAGTGAATGCTGGACAATTTCCTCAAGGATGAAGAGGAGACTTGAAGCAAGAGAAACAAAGAAAAGAGTGCTGAACTGCTATGTAATATCAATCCTCCTATATGGCAGTGAATGCTGGACAATTTCCTCAAGGATGAAGAGGAGACTTGAAGCAAGAGAAACAAAGAAAAGAGTGCTGAACTGCTATGTAATATCAATCCTCCTATATGGCAGTAAATGCTGGACAATTTCCTCACAGATGAAGAGGAGACTTGAAGCAAGAGAAACAAAGAAAAGAGTGCTGATCTGCTATGTAATATCAATCCTCCTATATGGCAGTGAATGCTGGACAATTTCCTCACAGATGAAGAGGAGACTTGAAGCAAGAGAAACAAAGAAAAGAATGCTGAACTGCTATGTAATATCAATCCTCCTATATGGCAGTGAATACTGGACAATTTCCTCACAGATGAAGAGGAGACTTGAAGCAAGAGAAACAAAAAAAAAGAGTGCTGAAGTGCTATGTAATATCAATCCTCCTATATGGCAGTGAATACTGAACAATTTCCTCACAGATGAAGAGGAGACTTGAAGCAAGAGAAACAAAGAAAAGAGTGCTGAACTGCTATGTAATATCAATCCTCCTATATGGCAGTGAATACTGAACAATTTCCTCACAGATGAAGAGGAGATTTGAAGCAAGAGAAACAAAAAAAAAGAGTGCTGAACTGCTATGTAATATCAATCCTCCTATATGGCAGTGAATACTGAACAATTTCTTCACAGATGAAGAGGAGACTTGAAGCAAGAGAAACAAAGAAAAGAGTGCTGAACTGCTATGTAATATCAATCCTCTTATATGGCATTGAATGATGGACAATTTCCTCACAGATGAAGAAGAGACTTGAAGCAAGAGAAACAAAGAAAAGAGTGCTGAATTGCTATGTAATATCAATCCTTCTATATGGCAGTGAATACTGGATAGTTTCTTCACAGATGAAGAGGAGACTTGAAGCAAGAGAAACAAACGAAATGGTAGTGTATGGATGACAGAACATGGATGTATAGTAATATGACGAACATTGTTTAGTACTACAATGGATAAGAAGTTGTGGGGACCTATGATCGCCCACTTCCTTAAAGTGGGACCACACATAAAAGATCTGTCTCACTAAATATTCATCGCCTTATTCTCCGCCGGAGAAGGAAAAAATCTCAAATCGCGCGAACTGAAATAAATGACCAATAAATTACCAAGTTTATTCTCCCGCCTTTGCCTGAACAATTTAATCATATCATGGAAAATGTCTCTTTTTAAAAATCTTGACAAAGGGACATCTCTCTCACAAAAACTAACAATGAAAGTGACCTCTGAGACCTGTCAGTCAAAACACTTCTCTAAATAATATCTTACGTTTCACCTTTCTCGACACCGGCCATTGCTAACAAATAGATGTGAAAATGAAGCCACCTTTCTACATTAAGGCCAACTTGTGTTTCATTTATATACTAGAGAGATAAGAACCTTTTTAAGGTTGCTCATAAGTTATATGAATGAACAACATTACTTAACGGATTCAAATTTTTAACGTAGACTAAAATAGGCTCAAACCAGAAAAGTGCTGTGATCTTTTGTAGAATAAAAGTAATATATCCTTAAACTGCTCCAATCAAAATTTTAATCAGTCGGACGATTATTTAAAAAAAAAGAAATGTATGTATGAGCGCCTACGTAGCTGTATTTGATTGCACAGCTATGAATTAAGTTACATTAGTATTTTTGCACTTATGCCTTGTGAACAATAGATTTATTGAATGACAAATGTATTAGATGAGCCTAAAAGTTCGATCTGTTATATTTATGGGTTAAATATATTACCAGGGATAGAGCATATAAACTTGGACATTGATGTCAACACCAAATAGCAACACTATGCTTTATGCTTAAACGCAATTGTTAGGTCATGTGCGTTTTGTTTCTGTCTGAATATTTATATATACAGGTCAGTGATGCATTGTGGGTAGGCTATTGCATTTCACTGTAGATAATCTATTGCATTATTTTAACGGTAGCGGTGTTTCAAACTATTCCAGGGGGCTATTGAGTGGGAATAATTGTGGATCCGAATGCAGTTTTTTGATTATTTATAGTATTGTCGTTATATATATATATATATATATATATATATATATATATTTAAGTGCGCAGGTATGCAGAAAATAGAAAAGAACACGTTGGGTGCATAATCCGGAGTTCCTTTGTATTTTTGTTTTTATTTTTAAGAAGACAGTGCTCCATACAGAAGTAGAGCTTTATTATAATAATATTTTTTTGTTTAAAAATATGATTCCTTCGCTACATAAGAGTTCTCTAACCTAAAATTTCCTTGAAGATGAAACGGGACTAAACACCTCAATTCAACTTAATTTTAATAATTATTTGAATGGTTTCGGCTCTCGTTTTTGAAACATGAGAACTCTTAGGTAGCGAAAGAATCATATTTTTAAACAAAAAATATATATATATAATATTGTTGGGGGATATTCTATTTTAACTGTCCCTCGCTAATTTATTTACACGATTATTTCCCCTCCCCTCGTTACAAGTATATATACTTATTTGTTATTTTAGTGTGTTTCCCCCTCTTTTTGCTCTTCATTATCGTTAATATTCTTTTCGCTGATCCAACGATTGTCTCCTGATGAGATGTTGGCTGAAAGGGCCCTAGAGACTTTTAAAATTAAAATCAGTGCATTCCTTGTTTTTAAAACTAATATATATATATTAAGAAATGGACAAGGTCCGACAATTTATTTATTAAAGACATTTTTTTATGTTTAACGTTGTTATTTATAGATACAAGTATTTAAGCAAATGCTCTGTTTATGATAAACAGTATTAAATAACATTTACCGGCCTGAATTTCCGAGAAATTTTCATAGAAAATATTCGTTCTTTGACAGGATTCGAACCTGCATCCTATACGGAACCGTCATATACGCTGACGTGCCTTACCTCTGGGCCACAAAGAACCTTTCGGTAGACAAGGTCGAATTTACTGCTTTGTGGCCCAGAGGTTAGGCACGTCAGCGTAAATGATAAATTTGTTAGTTCGCACGACCTTTACACCCTACCAATAGCTCATAGATAATGGATTATGCTGTTTTGATCGCGTGAAAAGAGGGGAAAAGACACTACTTGGTTTCAGTTAGAAAAAGAAAGAAAGAAAGAAAGAAAGAAAGAAGGGAATATAGAAGTGAAACGGAAAAGAAGTTGTCAATTTGAAATCTTTTCATTTGTACCTCTTAATTGTTTGTAGGAGACACAGTGGAATAATGGCTAGTGGTTCGGATTGAGGAATCGGAGAGGCGAGTTCGAATTCCAGTCGGATCCATTATATTCACTTACGTGCTAACACTCTTGGGAAAGGTATGAATTCTCTTCTTCCCCCATCCAGCTATGGGTAAATAGCAGGACAGATTAGGTTGCCTTGGGTAACTCTGAATTCAAAAACTATGTAGCCCTGGCACATATTATACAGCTAAAGAAAGGACCGTTCGCATTGGATCGATGATCTTTACTTCTTAAAATAATGGCCACCATTCGTATTTATATTTGTTGTTAAGCTCAAATATTTAATGATGCGATTAGGTGAATTCTACGAACATTTTAATGTAGAGTTCGCCATGAGTTTATTCAATCATTAACTTAAGAATTAAGATTCATCAGAAATTTCAAATAGGAACACTGAAATTTCCACGGATTAAACCTAGTTAATATAATTGTAATAATTGATTCATAATATTGGGTATTGTTGTTAATCAGCTAATTATTGGATATCGTTAATAAGTTCCTTGCTAAAAAAATTCTCTGTAACTGAAGATTAGTAATTACGACTAACATTCTCACCTCCAGTCGGAGGCATAAACTGTAGCTAGCTTTTTACTTATGATAGATTTGGCTCAGACATATCCCTGGAAGAAATTTCAGTTCAACCAGTTTCAGTGACATTCAATCAATAATACACAAGAAAAATAATTTATTTCCACTTGTTCAGTATCATGTTCTAATTTTATTTTCGTCTTTTTATAAGCATTTTTTCTACTTTAAGTTAGAAAATAAATGTCAGTATGAATCATATAATTCTGTGTATTCATTCCTTCGCACGTCCTTCACTCTCTGCCGTTACCTCAGACAAATAATGGACCATTACGTTTGATTGCGGGAAAAGGCGGAAGAGAAAGATATGTCAGAGACTATGTGTGGTATTAGGGAGAAGAAAGTAAGCATACAGAATCATAAGAAAGAAAGAGAAAAAAGAAAAGCAAGAAAAGAAAGAAAGAAGAAAAAATAGAAAGAAAAAGAAAGAGAAAAAGAAAAGCAAGAAAAATGAAAGAAAAAGAGAAAAAAAAGAAAGAGAAAGAAAGAGAAAAAGAAAAGAAAAAGAAAGAAAGAAAGCGAAAGAAACGATTGAAAATATATTCATGCTTTGAATATTGCTGCCACATCTGGTCTTGTGCTCCTGCGATATATATTGAGAGATTCTTGATAAAATCCAAAGAAGAATCTGCAATGTTATTGGTCCTGACTTGGCATCTCGGATTCAGTCCCTTTCTCACAACCATAATGTACCTTTTCTATAAATACTTTCATGGTAATTGTTCTGATAAACTTTCTTCTATGGTAACTATACTTTATGAATTTAAGCGCAGTACTAGATTGGCGGTAAGGTCTCATCATCTTTCAGTTGAAACAGCAAGATGAAACCGTAAGTTCTTTGCTAACAGTTTCTTCCCTTTGATCTTCAGTTGTTTCCCTACCAACTTTGATTTTCAAAAATTGAAATGCAATGTCAATCCTTTTTTTTATGTATTCATACTTCGTTTATTCTTCTCTCTCTTTAACAGTGTTTTTCTCATATTCTCTAATACTCAGTAATCCTTTGGTCTTAGTGGCTTTATTGCCTTGCTTGGGGTGACATGATCAGAAAAAAAGAAAAGAAAGAAAGAAAGAGAAAGAAAGAAAGAAAGAAAGAAAGAAAGAAAGAAGTAAAGAAAACGAAACAAAGAAGAAACGATAGAAATAACGGAAGATAGAGGAAGCATCAGGTGTTATCACTACCTCAGTGAAATGGAAAACCAAATCAATTTGTAAGTCTATTCATTTGTACCCTCTTACTTCTTTAAATAATGACCTGCATTCTTACTTATGATTGTTATTGAAATATTTTGTTAATCTCATATATTTAACAATGTAATTGGGAAATTTCACATATGTATTTTATATTCAATTATCAAATTAAGAATTTTTTACATCAGAAAATATAAAACAAGTGATATTTTCGCGGGTACTACTAGGAAGTATTATAGCCATTGCCGATACAAGCAAGCCAGTTTTATTCATTGATTAAAACACACAAGCAAACTTAGTGTTAGTTAAATATAACAGATATTGAGGTGATTGATTAAAAAAAAAACTTTCAATATTTAATCTATGAAATGTGTACGCAAATGTAACATCTAGTTATAGGAGAGAAGATCGCCTTATCGTAGTATAATGAGTAGAATCTTATATTTCATATTAGTAGTAATGAGTCTGATCCTTACTTAGTACCCTATACTTGTGGCCTTGGACCAAAACCAAGCTACGATTAGTAAATAACTATTACAAATAATAGCACTATTTCAGCTATAATTATTTCAGACATTTTTTTTTTGCTCATCTGAAAGGGAAGTAACTCAGAATCTTTTTCGTATATTTATTTCCCTGATATCGGTTTACATTCAAAGTATTCGATTGAGGCATAAAAAAATTCCGTGTTGTTTAACAACCTTATTTTAAAAAAAGAAAGAAAAGAGAATACAATTACAGTTTATTCATTTCCATATTCCCCATGACTTGTTGCCATTTATTTAGGCAGCTCTTCGGTACCTTTGGAGTAAAATTCCACAGACTTTTAAAATGTTTTCGACAAACTCTTGAATATGGCTTTCAATAGAGAATGTTTTCCCAGTCAAAACGTTTAGTAGCGACTAAAAAGAAGGTAATAATTAGTTGGTGCAAGGTCATTGGAACATGGTGAGTGGGCTCAAAAAGATCAAATGAGTTATTTTTTTCCTGTGTTATTGTTTCTGTATGCAGCTTTGCATTTTTATGGAGGGCATCATTTCTCCTTTAATCTACTGTGTACGCTGCTACTGTCTCGCAACAAATCAAATATGTTAGTGCCCTTCAAATTTATTGTTAATAACGTATAACTGGTAATTAGCGTGATACATTCGTCATTATGATTGGTGCCTCCAAGCGGAAATTACTTAAACTCAACCTAATATTATTATATATGAGAGAACATCTTTTTTGTCTTCCATCAGTATGGCTGATGCTAACCGCTAGATGAGTGACCCGTTTTCCTCTGACATTAAGTAGAAAGATTATATTGAATCACTTATGAGGTTTGCTGTATATATAAAATTATTCTAAAAATAAATAAACATAATGTGTCTATATTATTCAATGAAACAAGTTTGAATGAAGATGTGCTGCCTATATATATATATATATATATATATATATATATATATATATATATATGGGATAACGATATATAAATTTTTATATAGCAATAACAATTTTGAGAGAATGGTGTAAGACAAAGTGGAAAGATGTTTTCGTGTGACGCATTTTGTCCTTTAGGACAGTAACAAACTAAAAAAAAATGTTTACGTTGTTGCGACTACACATGCGCACGAATTAAATGCCAACGATGCCGGGAATTTAAAACTTTTAATTATTGGTCTTTTTTGTGTATCTTGGGTATATAATCTAGTCGATTTTATTTCAATTTTTTTTCTTTTGTTTTCATTATCTCAGTCATAGTGAGTTTTCTCCCTTGATCAGAGTAGCATTGTTTTTTTTATGTGAAAATTGTGGTCAGTCTCGTTACGGTTAGCAACTAATGCATTTAATATATAGTAAAATGTTCGTTTTGTGTTCATATAATCTTTTATTTAAATACCTTGAGGTTTATCGTATGTATTTTTATAACAATTATTACACGTGGATTCTTCCTTCAAGTTTTAATTGTTTTGGGTACATTTTGTGGTTACTGTGTTGTTGATTCTTGTAGAATAGTTTAATAGCATTTTTAATAGTTTAATAATATTTTATACTGTTTTTATTTTTTTTATTATTGCTTGTTTTTATTTTTTAGTTTAGTTTAATTTGTTTATCGGCTAATAGCTTTAGAAAAATTATTGTTCATTTGTTTTGTTTCATTTTTTTTTAATTTGTTAAGAAACTGAGCGTGGGATATCAAATGTGCTCTTAAATTGTTTATGTGGGTTATTTTGTATCTTTGTGGACCTTCACTGTTGTAGCTAAATAGGCGTAGTTTTATGTTGATTGTTTTATTTTTAATAGGCGGGGTTTCTAAAAGGAAAATTAACGGCCCTTCTTTTCTCCATTTTTTCTGATCAGTATTTTCCTCAAATTTTGATAAATGTGTCCCTCGTTTCCAGTCCAGACTTTTGCAGTAGAAGTGTTGAGCTTAATCCAGGGGTCGGCAACTCATTCGACCCCGCGGGCCGGATCGTGTTATAATGACGGGTCGCAGGCCAGACGAAGGCCATTAATGAAAAATTAAGGAAAATTACATATGCAGACCCCTGTCAACCTAAATATTTAAAACCATAATGAAAATAAACATTGAGAAATCAGAAAAACAAAAGAAAATCTAAAATTAAAAAACACCTAACAAAAATTACTTTTCCTCAAGGAACGTCAAAATACTTCAGTGAAAAAAATCAACTGAAGTGAAATGGATGAAATTATGACGTGTAGGTTTTAGCTGTTATTGAAAATTGTTCCAGAAACGAACCACACACACACACATCAAACAAAAACGAAGCACATATACCCATACATACAAGTACAAATAGTTGCAAACATATACACTTACGTACATACACATGCGGTATCATCCATACATTCATGAGGCATGTATTTATAATGCGCGCGTATGTTTAACTGTCTTTAGATTTCTGCTACCTCGCATGTCAGTCCCTCCCTGGCCTCTTTCACTTTATCGTTCCTTTCGCTTCTGTTATCTTTTAATGTAGCCAAGGGTCATAACAAATATGTATCCATTATTTGACATTAAACAAGGCAACGCAACTTGGTAAAATAAGTCTCATGAAAGATAAATGGCAGATAGTCTAATTCGAAAGCCTCGTCTCTCATGTTAAAAATAGAGTCATTGGTAATCAGGCTCGCGTGCCGGTCAAAATGCCTTCGCGGGCCGGATCCGGCACCCGGGCCGTAGGTTGCCGATCTATCCATCAAGTGGGTCAATTTTAAATTCAGTCAGTCAGTTAAATGTCATACGTGATACACGTTTGGGCGATCACATCTCTTTCGAGTCTTGACTGACTAGGCAGAAGATTTTTCCCGCTGTAGGTTACCATTTCGTTCTACATTAGACTGGTTGACACCTATATAACCCAGTCTGTGCTACTATTTTGAGGACAGAAGAGTTCGATTCATGCCTTCCCCAAGGGTATTAGCATGCAACTGAATGTAATGAATTCGACTGGAATTCGAACTCGGCTCTCCGATTCCTCAATCTGAGCCGCTATCAATTATTCCACCGTACCTAATTAAAATGTTTATTCCATTTCCTCTTCAATGAAGGGAAGAAAATCGATCACCATCTTACGAGATGCATTTTGCTACAATGCCTCTGCTTCTTTTTATTATTTTATAAGAAAAAAAATTTGACAACTCATATTAATGCAAGCGCAAATTAACATCGAGTGTATGTATATCTGTTAAAATGAGATGCCAGTGTTATTTTCATTGTTGCGTCATTTAGATGACAATTTATCTATCGCTCTCTGTATAAGAACATTAATGGAAATATGACGATTTGTTTTGAAGACATATTGGAGTTGGAGGGTTGATATGATACAGTTAATTCAAAAATGACGAAATGGTAAATTTTACATTTTTGTTTTTTTTATTGTTCTTTTAACAATGATATTCACCCTGTACAAGGCTTAAGAGCCGCTCGAGGTAGAGGGTTACAGATTAACAAACACCACCCTAAGCAAGGTGATAATGTCACCAATACTCAAGATCCACCGAAAGTGAAAGAGAAGGTTACTTAGAGGGAACCGGAAACTCAGTCTTAAACAAGAAACAAGGGATAAACGGCTACTCCTATTCAAAAGACTGGGGAGGAGTGTGAACCGGATGATTGGTAAACCTACCTACTCCTATTGAAGAAAAAATATTAAAACATAGTAAATAAAAATTCAGAGTTTTAGGTGGAGACATTAGAAGTATAGAGGTGAAGTAACCTTTAGGAATGTTATAACCTAGAAAAGGTTAGTGAATGAGAAATAACCAAAACGGAGGTTGGAAATGAAATGGTAATCTTTATAACATAAAAAAAAATACAATACTCGCCAGCGGCGTGAAGTAGGTAAACCACTGCTAGTGGTGCACTACTTTGAGAGCATATTACCTCTCTCACTTACGATAGTGTCCAACATATTTATGATCATTGGGACATACCGATTAATGTTCACAGAACGGTATATAACAAGAAGGAACCGGAAACCTAATCCTAAACAGGAAACAAAGGATAAACCACTACTCCTGTTCAAGAGACGGGGTCGGAAATAACTTTTGGACGATTCAAAGGAAGATCTACTTTATTGAGGAACAAATGTAAATCTCTATCTATAAAAGGCAGGATTGTGTGTGTGTGTCCGGACGAATGCACGGCCGTTTTTCGACGGATTTGCACCAAAAAAAAATTTACATGCTCCAAATATATTTATGTTATTCCAAATATCCTTAAATGGTTATTTCAAGTTAGAAAGGGCCAAGGTTCCACTTTGCATTTCCCAACTCCCATCGATAGTGGAAATAATAGATTTTTTCATGCTTCTACGGCAGTTTTCATGTAGTTTGCGGCCATTTTCTACTGGCCAGAGTGAGAGCCTATAGCTGGCTGCCACGAATAGGTAGGAAGATTCTGTCGCCAGTGTCAACAGCTGACTGACACGAATGTTAACTAGCATGCTAGCATGCAAAAAATCGATAGCTGCATTCCTCACAAGTGGGAAAAATTTAAATCTGCATGGCACTTTACTCCAATTGGCTCATTTGCTTGCTTAACCTCAACGTTGATTCTGATTCCGCAGAACTGGGTTGGGTGTGAAAAAGTATTTTTTGTAAACATTCTTTTTTCATTCGGTTTTTCCAGTTACGAGTCCTTTTATTAAAGCTGATTGTTTTGTGTTCATTTTGTTTAGTTCTTTTTTCGTAACAGATTTAATGTATAGTATAGAGCTTAGAAAAAATTCGCAGTATGAGATAGGCAAGAAGTAAGACATGTAGCAACATCAGCACGTCAAAGGGCACTCCTTTAAAGGCAAGGAAGGGCAAAAATATTTTAAGTCAAGTGATAGCGATTGCTGTATGAGTCGTACGATTTTTGAATCAAGCACAACATTAACGCCACATTTTGCTGCTAGTATAAAATAAAATTATTATACAAAATGAAAGGCATATACTTATCCATATGTTATTCCAAATATCCTTAAAGTTTCCTCATTATTCACATGCTAAGATATAAATTTGGCTACTCAGCTTGGTGAGGGGGTGAAAATACCTGACCATTTATTTTTCATCAGTTACCTGACGAAAAAGTGAAAAAGTATTTTCGCGATAATGGCTATAAAAAATAAACATTTTTTTTTTAAAAAATTTTGAGAAGAAATATATTTAATAACTCATATTAGACACAGTTAAGCATCCACTTTATATATATATATATATATATATATATATATATATATATATATATATATATATATAAATGTTTATATATATATATATATATATATATATATATATTAGCTGAGTAGAGCCTTGTGTTGCCTGGGGATGTAACAGTTAAGAGATAGATCAAGTATCGACCATCATAAAAAACTGAAAATAAAATTGACAAAGATTATTGTTTAAGGTTGACGGACACGCATGTCTTAATTAGTTTTTTTTTGTTTTTTTGTTTGTTTGTTTTTTTTTTTTTACGAATTTGTCAAACCCAAACTCAAACAAAAAGATTGTTTTCAATCGTTATGAGTCTACCGATTGTATAGAATTTTATTATAAAAAATTGTCTTGTAAATGGAATTTTTAAAGCATTCTGAATGTAAAAATAAAGAAAAAAAGTGTGCAAGACAATAAGAAACACTACCTGCCAAAAAAAGTGAAGTTTTGTTGGAATCGGTTGAAAAATGTAGGAAATCCGATCCAATATATAAACGAAACAGACACACACACACACACATACAACCTGGGTTTTATAATAAGTATGATATATATATATATATAAACAGTCTAGATAAGAACAGTAGTGAAATGTGAAATGAGTTGTTTTGGGAGGTACTGATTGGAGTTGGAGAGGTAATGCGATGAAACGAACTCGAACAAGAGGATATGGGAAATGGAAAGTTATTTTTTGTTCATAAGATGAGAAAGGATATATTTGGCTACTCAGATTAGCGTGGAGGTGTAGTCGAAATGACAGACTATACAGACGACACCACAAGATGAAGATATTTTTCGTAGTGAGAGAAGGAATACGTTTGTTAACATCTTCGGTTAGAAATGGCACAGGCGGTGACAGATAACCATCTTCTGTCTTCCTGAGTCGTCTTCTGTTATTTTGCTTTCTCCTCAGTAAAGTCTACTCATTCTCTTTCACTCTCAGTAAGCACCCCACTTGCGTATTAGTGGCTTTGTCGCCTTGTTTGGGGTGAAATGATAAAAAAACAAACAAAATCACCATAAACAATAGAAAATGAGGATTTCTTTTATAACAAAAGACGATTCGTTTTCGTATGTCTTATCAACCCTTTGCAGGTTATTTCAAG
Organism: Acanthosepion pharaonis; assembly: GCA_903632075.3. Taxonomy (NCBI): domain Eukaryota; kingdom Metazoa; phylum Mollusca; class Cephalopoda; order Sepiida; family Sepiidae; genus Acanthosepion; species Acanthosepion pharaonis. The sequence goes on along the minus strand of CAHIKZ030002495.1, from coordinate 165,648 downwards.
CCAGAAAATATTTTTTACATTGTAAGAATTATTTTTGGAGATAATAGTGATTTGATGATACGTCTTACTAATTAACCCATAGCTGAGGGAAGAAAGGACTCTATGGTCCTTTCAATTTCGCAAACTAGCCGATGAAATTTGAATAAACTCATTTGTTTGAAAAAATACTATGACAAATACTTCCTACTTTGTGATTCAATAATTTCTTTAATTTAATTTAATTTTTAGGAATTCATGCTAAAATTTAATTTTAAGAAAATTTATTTTTTTCATTTTTAACAGCGAAGAATAAATTCTTAGGATTTCTTACTCTTAAGCATGCAACATACAACTGGCCATACGTAAATATTTCTTTCTGGTGCCAAATTCCAACCTTTTGAAGCATTTGGCTTTGTGATTTTTTTATACTTCTCGCAAACGCAGGGCGAACTGGAAACTGAATTCTTCTATATTTAAAAACTTGAAGAAAACACACACAAAAAACAATATTGCATTTTTATTAAAATAGTGGGGATATCTTGTAGGTTCATGCCTTTTCGAAGGGTATTTGCGCCTAAGTGAATATAACGAAATCAACGGGAATTGGAACGATTAACCATTTCCCATTACACTAATGGCACCTCCAGGCATAGAGCGCCTGGTATTCCAAAGCAGTCACCCATTTAGATACAGACCTGGTTCGAGGTTGCTTAACTTTAGTCAACATATGAAAATCTGTGTTTCAACGTGATTTGGCGGTAAGCCCAAGAAGAGGAATATATCTGATCTCATATTTGGGTGGCGGGGTACATGAGGTAAAAGACAACAAACAACAGTAAATCATGTCGGAAAGAGGTTTCAGAGAAGTTTACTAAATAAACTGAAATTTCAAGGAAGAAAAACGTTTTTGGTCAACTACATAATTTAAAAAAAAATTTCGATAATGTATAAGAAAAGGATAACAGATCTTTTCAAGGTAAGTAGGAATATTTGTATTTTGTGACAGAGGTAAATAAGATTGTCAACTGTTGTACAAAATGAAGGATTTTCACGCATTTCGGAAATTGATTATTCAAAACACAAAATACGCATAAATCTTTTTTTTAAGACTAGAATTCTTTTGCAACACGCTGACACGTGTTTAAATCCTTACAGTATTTAGTATTGTTGAAGTTAATCGCTAACATCTTATCGTCCTGTTCCCATGAAGGTTTTAAAACAGGGTTTTGTTGTCTCAAAAATATTGACGTCAGAGTCTGTCCGGGTAGATATATAAGTAAATGGGGAAGTTAATGAATTTGTCGTCCCCAAAATGTTAGTGCTAGTGGGATTGGTAGACCGTGAAGGTTTACATTCAAAAGATGAAGTCATTGAATTAAAACTAGCAGAATCCGTGGAGGTGGAGACTTGGGAATATCCAAAAGAGGCAGACGGTGTAACATCAAAGGAATTAGTTAAGATTTGGTCTAAAGAAAGAGTGTGGCTCGAACTCAGTTCCATTTCGTTCGTAACTGAATATTCCGTGGGAATTTGAATCTTGACCGAAATCGGGTGATATCTGGGTATTTTGTTTTGATGGAAGACGGCCCGAATGCAAAAAATTGCATACTGCGGATGGAAGTTTAGTTTATCATTTTCAAAAAAATTGATTTTTGCTCGCTGATATAAAAAGAAGAAAATAAATAAATCAAGATAAGTTGATAGAAAAAAAAAAAAGAAATATCACTCATTAAAAATATTTTTAAATATCGTTTCAAACAAAAAATACAGTTAAAAGATGAAGTTAATTTAATCTGTTTAAATTCAGGCGTCACTGGAATTTTGTTATTACTAGAATCTTTTGCAACTTGCTGACGCGTGTTGACATCTTCACAGTATTTAGTATTGTTGAAGTAAATCGCTAACATCTTTTGTTGAAATTTACAAACTCTATGGTCCTTTCAATTTCGCAAACTAGCCGATGAAATTTGAATAAACTCATTTGTTTGAAAAAATACTTTGACAAATACCCTCTACTTTGTGATTCAATAATTTCTTTAATTTAATTTAATTTTTAGGAATTCATGCTAGAATTTAATTTTAAGAAAACTTATTTTTTTCCTTTTTAACAGCGAAGAATAAATTCTTAGGATTTCTTACTCTTAAGCATGCAACATGCAACTGGCCATACGTAAATATTTCTTTCTGGTGCCAAATTCCAACCTTTTGAAGCATTTGGCTTTGTGATTTTTTTATACTTCTCGCAAACGCAGGGCGAACTGGAAACTGAATTCTTCTATATTTAAAAACTTGAAGAAAACACACACAAAAAACAATATTGCATTTTTATTAAATTAGTATTTGTTATTTTAATCATTAAATTGTTTTTTGAATATAATGGGGATATCTTGTAGGTTAAATAATAAAACTATTAATTTTTTCAAAAAAATGAATGAAAATGTATTGTATTAGGCTACGTACCCTAGTAAAACCAACTGTATTTTGTACACCCTTACCTATTTGCACTTCTCCCTCAAATTTGGTTTGGTTTGGTCAATATATGGCTATTTTAGAGCATGTGACGGACGGACTAACAGAAGTCACAGAATTTTATATATAGATGTACTTAATAATCGAAAATAGTTGGAATCTGTGCCAAATCTTGTCTGTGTGCCTCTCTCTCTCCCCTCTTTCTCTCTCATTCACTCTCCCACTTTCCATCTCTCGATTTTTCATTTTCATATTATCCATCGTTTGATATCGCGAAACTCAATTAAGTCAGCTTTGTGATTCTATGGACCCCTCGTTGGGAAATTATCCTCTGTATGTAATGGTCCTTTCGTTCTGAAATTTACAGTATTTTCTTCTTCAATGTGGCGTGTAGCTTCAGGATGTGGGAGATCAAGACTCTCTACAATTTCCTGTCCTTTGTTGCGCTTAGTAAAGATTGTCTGTTTTTGATCGCTCATACTCCCTGATCTGACAATCATTTGCAGAGGCTCGTTAGGTAGGTTATGAGCTGCTTTCCTCTGTCCTTATCGCCTTCAATATACCTTGTGAGTGTCGAATTTTCTAAGCCCTTTTTTCTCATTATGTACCCTAGAAATTCCAACTGTTTCTTTCTGATGTTACGTATAAATGCCTTTTTTTGTTTCCATTTTCTCTAAAACTTTGTCGTTGCTCATATGCTCACTCCATGGTATTCTCAACATCCTTCTGTAGAATCACATTTCTGTTGCTTCAAGTGTCTCTTCATCTGTGAAGAGATTGCCCAGTATTCACTGCCATATAGGAGGAGTGATATTACATAACAGCTTAGTACTCTTTTCTTTGTTTCTAATGCATTTTTTTCTAATTCTGATTTTTATGTTCTTCTACATTTATTGGGAGAATTTTGATACAAAGTCATATTCCCGAGGTAATCAGTGAAGATCAAACTTACTTTCATTTTAAGCAGGGCAATAAAGCCACTAAGACGCAAGGGGGGGGGGCTACTGAGTGTGAGACAATATGAGAGAAAAGGCACTTTTAAGGAGAGAGAACAATAAAAGAAAAGGAATTACGAAGACAGAAGATAACCATTTACACTGCATTTAAATTTTTGAAGATCAAAGTTATCTGGAAGAGAATTCCTCTAGTGAGAAGGTTCCATCTAACTACTTCAACTGTAAAATGATGAGATCTTACCACCATTCTAGTAGTGCGTTTAAATTCATAAAGTCTAGGTACCATTAGAGGAGAGTCCATGAGAACAGTTACCATGAAAATATTTACAGAAAAGGCACAGGGAAGCTACAGTGGAAAAGGGACTGAAACCGAGATGCCAGGTCAAGGCCAATAACATTTCAGATTCTTCTTTGTATTTCATCAAGAATCGCTAAATACATAGCAGAAGCAGCAGACCAAATGTGGAAGTAATATTCAAAACATGGATGGATGGCAGAGCTATTAATATTTAAGATAGATTCTAGCAGAAAAAATTGTCTAGTACGACGCAGTGAGCCAAATTTCCTATCAGCAGACGCTAATTGATTCAATATACTCTTGCCACTTCATGTCAGCAGAAAACATTAACCAGGTAAAATGAGTCACTCTACTGGTGGTTAGCATTAGCCATACTGATGGAAGGCAGAAAGAGAAGTATACTCAGCACTACAAGTTCTTATTTATCTTATCGTGGGTAAGTGTAAAAATGCGTTTTAATATAAATTTTAGATTTGCGATTGTGAAATTTATTGCCTGGGAAATCTTTTTTCTAACCGTGTTTTATTTTGCAATTTACTGCGTTTTTTTTGTCATAAAATTGAACAATACAAATTACCACATTGTTTTCATCTCGAAAGTACACAAGTAAGTTTTAATGTTAAATGGTGACTAATGACAACGCAGAACATTAGGACTAACGATCAATAACAGATATCAATAATATTTGTTAACTTTTTATAGAATAATATATTATTCAAGCGGAAACCATTATGTTACTAGTAACACATGACAACCATGCCAAGTGTTTTAATTTCGTGATCTCAATTAAGATTAACAGGATTTAACCTGTTTCCTCTCACCTCACTTCAATGGTTGTCCCATTAGTCCGATATACCAAGCCGAAAATGGAGTACTGTTGCCATATTTGGTCGGGAACTGCCCAGTCCTCACTTTCCAGTCTTGATATTCAAAAGAATCCCCGAGTCCTTGTGGGTGACGAATTATTTTCCACCCACAAAGCTCTCTCTCACGGGCGAGATGTGGTGAACCTTTAGCTGCTCTATCGCTGCTTCTGTGGAAAGTGCTCGGACGAACTACATTTCTTGGTTCCGTCAGGGCTAACCTTTACAGCTAGGACCCGCCACATGCCACTATGTAAGTGTCATGGCGGATCCTAGGCGTGAAGGTTAGACCACATTCCTTCCGTATTCTGTCGGTGAAAAGTAAGTTCCACTTGAACATCTAACTGAAAACCACTGTTTTGTAGAACAGACTTCCAAAAGGATATTTCCCCAACTGCTACAATCTTAACCAGTTCAAGTCTAGGGTTAACCTTTATCTTCCCCGCCTATCCGTATAAACTACCCCTTAACGTAACCCGTGTAGCTTCCGAGCCTTGTTCAGGGTGAACTTTACATTTAAAAACTGTTAATGTGTGTGGAAAATAATTAAGCACAGGGCCGGTGCAAGGTTTTCGCCACCTACCCCGAATCTGTGATACGCCCCCAAGTTATGATATGATTCCACACTGTAATACATTTCAGTTTTCATAAGGTAGTAACACAGGATGGAAAGTGCGACATTGAAATTCGAAGGTGCATTGGGATAGCCAAAGATGCCTTCCAAAAGCTAAGCAGAGTATTGCGAAATAGAAAAAATTTCGTTAGAAACAAGGAAAAGAGTACTAAACTGTTACATGATATCTGTCCTGTGCTGGACAATCACCTCAAAGATGAAGAAGAGACTTGAAACAATAGAAATATGGTTCTACAGAAGGATGTTGAGGATACTGGAGTGAACAACGACAGAGTTTTAGAGAAAATGGAAACAAAAAAGGAACTTATACTTAACATCAAGAAAGAGGCAGTTGAAATTTCTAGGGTACCTAATGAGGAAAGAGGGCTTAGAAAATTTGATACTCAGTGGACAGAGGAAAACAACGTATAACATACTTAGTGAGCTTGAATAAATGAATGGCGGAACAGGATTTAGGGGAAATAACAGTATGACAAAGTTTATTAAGAGCTACAAGGGAGAGGAAGTTGTGGAGAGCCATCATTGGACACGGGGCATAAAGAAGATTCATTAATATAAAATATCAATTTTATTGTAACCCAATCATGTTCAGGAATGGATCATGTGCAATATATGTGAAAAATTGAAAATAGATACAATATATCTAAATACAAATTAGAGACATGTCATAATAGATCTTTCCATCTTAGATAAATCAATAATGTTTTGCAGCAATTTTTAACATGAACTTGAGATTTTTCTTGTTAAAAAACTGTATAATTTTAACCCATTTAACATTATAGATAAAAAAAATAGTGAATTTCCGAGACTTAAATTGAGCAAAAGAAATTCACGGATTTGGATATAAAAGACCCCAGAATGACGTCAAATCCGTGAACATTTTTCATCCCGTAATTTTCATTTGTGTTTAGTGTAATTTATAACGTATATAAATGTAAGTAGGTAAAAACAAATGCTGATAAGATGGCGAGGGTCACAAAGCACTGCCAGGGGAAACCTTGCTCCTGGTCGGCAGGTTCGCGAGTTAGCATGCACCGTGCCTGATTACGCATTTCACCGCTATGAATTATAAGCCAATAAACGAAAGCCGAAATAAGTTTCAATGGTAGAAAATTGCGCCAAGAATTAGTTTCTCATCTCTTCTATTAAGGTGTTCGAAATGTAATTACGTATTTCACCTCTATTAAATATTATGAGGCAAAAGCAAGGATTAATGAAAAAAAAATTATGTCTAGAATTAGTTTCTCATCTCTTCCTATGACGGTGTGTCGTTTATAGTGTATTTTAGAGTTTAACTGGTAAAACACGCAAAGAAGTAGTAGTGATTACTCACTAGCTTTTGCTTGAGAACCGAACACAAGATCCATCATTTGAAGCAGTCATTTTAGCCAGGAATATCAATTTTTTTACATTATATTGTTACAGGTGATGAAAAATGGGTTTTGCATGTCAACAGAAAACGAAAAGACAAATCAATGCCAACACCCAAATCAGAAATCTTTGCTTTTTTGTCTGGTGAAATATGAAAGATATTGTTTGAAACACTGACAGATCATCAGTACAGACGTTCATTGCCGGGTAAATTAAACACTACCTCGTAAGTGTCCTGCTTCGGTAAACAAAAAGGTGTTATTCTCCAGCATGAAGCCACACCCTGAAAAAAGAAAGAAAAAAAAAACAAGTTCGTTAAGACGGGGGGTTGTTCCACATTCTCCATACTCACCACATGATTTAATTTCTTTCGATCACTAAAACATTTCATGAGTGGTAGAACATTCAGAAACAAAATCGGCGCCAAATCTGTCATGACCTAGTCGCCATGTTTTTTTCCGGAAGACCTGACGAACTCTTTCCTCGTGGAGAATTAATGGAATGGTTGACTAGACAAGAAACGTTGTATAGAAAAAAAAATAAGTTATAACCTGAGATTGTATGCTTTCTAGAGCAAGTGTTCCCAACTTAATTTGGCAGCACCATATCAGGTTGCGAGATAGAATTTAATGCGGTGCAACATATTGGCTTGTGATAAGACATTATGTAGCCAACTGCCATTGTGTCTTAATATGGTTAGGGACGTTTTGTTAAATCTATAATTGCATTTGCGCTGAGTTAAAAGCTTATTGGTCAAGCTCAATTTGTTCACCCTCAGTAATGTACATGGTTAAAAAATCACTTAAATTTATTCATGCTCAAATGTGAGGTGAAGATATTTTAGGGTGGGAGAACAATGATCAAATATTTTCTAAGGGTGTAGTGCATAAAAATGGTCGAGTACCCATGAATGCAACATAAAGAGTAGAGGTTTATCCCTTGTTTCCTGTTTAGGATTGTATTTCCGGTTCCTTCTAAAGTCTGCTTCAATTCTATACTCCTAACGCTTGTCCTTTCCTGCGCTAATATATCTCCACACAGTAACTCTCTACCTTGAGTGGCTCTTGGACCTAGTAACATTAGTAAAAAAAATAAAATAAGTAAGAACTTCTTGTGCCAGTCATACGATCATTTACTGCACCGGATTTGCAACATGTGTGTGAAGGGTGCCATGCAGAAAAGTTACGAGTTGAGTTTTTTTTCTCCAGATAATGATTTTCTCTTTTTCAATGCGTCATTCAAACGAGTCAATTACTCACTATCGTATTGCGCAATCACAGTTTTTTCCAGGTTCAAGCAATTCGTAATGAGGGATTTCAAGTGAAACCTAACATACAAATAGAACAAAGTTTTGTATTGTCAAGAACGACCATGTCAAAAAATGATATTGGTGTAACTATCAGGAATAGTTTAAACGCTGAACGATATTGTAAAATCCTCGGATTTTAGTCTTCTGGAAGGCTTGCAAATTATATACTACAGTTGATTGATTGCATAAGCAATATCGATCTGAGAAAATATCAAAAACGCTCCTAATATTTCTCTAACAATATGCTAAAAATATCGCTGAGAAATCTATCTATCTATCTATCTATCTCAATCTGTTCATTATCTATCTATCTATCTATCTATCTATCTATCTATCTATCTATCACAGTCTGTTCATATCTATCTATCTATCTATCTATCTATCTATCTATCTCAGTCTGATCATATCTATCTATCTATCTATCTATCTATCTATCTATCTATCTATCTATCTATCTATCTATCTATCTCAATCTGTTCATGATCTATCTATCTATCTATCTATCTATCTATCTATCTATCTATCTATCTCAATGTGTTCATATCTATCTATCTATCTATCTATCTATCTATCTATCTATCTATCTAGCTAGCTATGTCGTTCATATTGAAGATTTCCGCCCATTCATAATTTAATCTATATTAGATATTCCCATCTCTAGAAAATGATTATACAAATATCGCAACAAATTAACTAATAATTATTTTAGATGGTGAAAATATATTTTCCTAATACAAGACCCAAGAGCCACTCAAAGTTGTATTGATCTCATCGTCTTCAGATGACTGACTGATTATTAACAACGGCCTTCATGGACCTACCTACTCGGAAGAGCTTGATCATTAAGAAGACACTACCAGATATGACGTAGCTAGAGAGTTTGTGCAGCAGCCACATCTTGTGAAAGGCTTTCGAGATATCTAAGTTAATCGTTCTCTTGATGATTATCAGCGACTTCACTGGGAAATTGAAAGCATAAATGGTTGCAACTGAAATGCACCGAAACGAAGATGCATCTTTGTAGTGAGTAAACTGTTTTTGTCTATATTAAAAAATCAAAATAAAAAATATATATATATATATATATATATATATATATATATATATATATGTGTGTGTGTGTGTGTGTGTGTGTGTGTGTGTGTGAATTCAGTTTTCCTTCTCCTAGACCGGTTGCCACCCAAAGTCATAGAATACAGTCAGTGCTACTATTTACCCATAGCTAGAGTTGTACTATCGGCGATAAAAAAAAAATATTTATTATTAACATAATATTTTAATGCTATTATACATTTTTAATCATTTTACTCCAATCATGGCAATAAAGTCACTAAGACGCGGGGATTATTGAATATCAAATAATTCAAGACAAATATTATTAAGAAGTGAGAACAGTAAAGAGAAATAATTTAAGGGGTCAGAAGATAACGATTGACATTGCAATTAAATTTTTGAAGCTGACTTGAAAGTAAGAAGCCGCAAGAAAGTTCTACATGTCAGAAGTGCAATAGAAGAAACTGTTAGCATAGAACTTACGGTTACATCTAGCCATTTCGATTGTAAAATGATGAGGCCTTCTAATGATCACTATTGTATTAGCACTAGTAATGTGCGATATTTTATATTCACGCACTAACGCACACACACAAACACACATACACACACACACACATATATATATATATGATTGATAAATAATTAGGGATTTGTATAATTTTCATAACAATTCATCATCTCGCGTCTCTCTGTCTGTTCTACAAATACTTCCATGGAAATTGCTCCGATTAGCTGCATACGCTGGTTCCCAGACGTCACGAGTTCCAGCGCCTCACGAGGCTGGCATCCCGCTCTCACCCCTTCATTTTCGAAACTCCTAAATATAGCCGTCTCTTCTACTCTAATAGCTTCATGTCTCGCACCTCTCGCCTGTGGAACTCCCTTCCCTTTTCCTGATTCCCTGTGAGCTATAATCTCCAACTATTCAAATGTAATGTCAATCGACATCACCAGTTGCCTTGATCTATCCACTACCTTCATCCTTTCTTCTATCACTCCTATCTGATCTTGCTCTAAATTTTCTGTAACCCCTTGCGACCTAGTGGCTTCCCACCTTGCTTGGGGTGAAATGCTTAAAAAAAAATGTCTAGACTCCTCAACACACACACATGCAAAAAAGCACTGCTGGACCGTCGTTTTGTCCTTTTTTTTGGGGTGGGGGGATTCATCAGCAGTGTGTATCTTCTACTGACTCTGAGAGTCGATCCCGGACCGCTCCGATACGCAATTCGGGAAAATCCTTGTCGAAAATACCTCCATACTTTTTCACGAAAAGAATAAAGACAAACTAAAAATTCTTGAAGCTTATTATATCAAAAAACTGAAACCAAACCTTAATAAAATTAATTATGAATACTCGACAAATGTTTTAAAATAGTTTGAAAAGCCAAGGTTTGTACTAATAGTTTCTCTCCTGTTTTTTCATCTACTACTCATTTCGTAAAAACTCTCCACACCATACCTAGTTACCTCCCCTTAAACGGTGTCAGTAGTCATGCTCTGACTCAGCACTCCTCACTCCACATTTAAGAAATTTAATTTTCAGATTATCACAACAATTTTTGTCTTTCACAATAATGAACACTACAATATTTATCCTGTAATAAACAATGATGATGACAATATGTTATGTCTAAAGTACTTGGAAATTAAAGAAATACGGCGATTTTCTCCCGTTCTTCAATAATGACACCAAAAAACTTATCCCTGAATATGAAAGGATCGTGTCGAAAATAAGTAGACAGAACATGTCTAAATTATTCAACGAAACATATCTCAATATATATATATATATATATATATATATATATATATATATATATATATATATATATATATATATATGTATGTATATATATATATATATATATATATATATTATAAAATTAATTGATTTAGAATATGTTTTTTTTCGCTACACAGTTCTAACCATGTTTTTCAAAAATAGAAGCTAAAAGCTCCCAATTTAATTTTGTAATTAAATTAAAGACATTAGTTCCATTTCATCCTCAAGCGAATATTGAAGCAACTTTTAAAATTACTGGGTTTTAAAGACACAGCTAAAATCATAATTCACCTTTCCAAGGTTACAGATATCTATAAGAACACCGGATTATATATGTTACTGTTCTTTCTTTTTATTTAAATATATATATATATATATATATATATATATATATATATATATATATATATATATATATATGTATATATTAGGGACCCTGTCATTTATCCAAGCATCTCTTCGACATTAAAACTGTCTACAAACTTCTCTTTCGGAATCGCCATTGGCGCATTTTCCTTAATTTTATCCGCAGTGCTTCAAATAAGTATTCTGATTTTGGGAGCTAAAACTGGACTAGGGTAGTTTAGCACCAGCAAACACTGTACGAGACATAAAGAAATCTCTAGCTGCTCAATTATTTTGAACGAGGCTGCCACACAGTACACAAGCTCATTCAAAGTCGTCTCACTGCTGTCGGAGTAAATCTACAGGAATGTGTCTGCTATACATAGCAGTAAGATACCTTAAGTTGAGTTGCCACATCTGTTATATCTATATATATATATATATATATATATATATATATATATATATATATATATATATATATGTGTGTGTGTGTGTGTGTGTCTGTTTGTCTGTGTGTGTGTGTATCACATAGAAGTTGTGTGTGTCTCACAATGATCCATCTGGCTTTCTGTACATTCAGTCAATGAAAATTTACATGCAAATAAATGATCGGAAAGCCATTGAAGCCAACAGGACGAATGCTTTATTCACATATGTGTGATCATTGGTCACGTGACCTCTACTCAGCTGCGAGTACTCCACGGTCTACTCCCCTTCTTCCCTCTCGTTAACTGGCAATCTATTTTCTCGCCTGTGCGTCTCTCGGCTTTATTGACTCCACTATCAACATTGCGTTGTGAAGGACGCCAATCAAGTCCATACACACAAAAGACGACGGCACGGCTACAAAGTGCCGAGCATAAAATTAATTTCGAACAAAAAAAAAAAAACAAAAAGAAGAAAAAAGAGGAAAAGCAAAAGACCATAAACGTATATATTATATACATTTTAAAATATACATGAGAAATATATCAATATTATAAACCGAGAAACGTGAAAATAAACAACGAAATAAAGAGAAAGGAAAGACACAACTGACTTGCCTAAAATTTGTGTCGGCAACTAATTCGTGAAGCTTATTTAAACTTAGGTGAGTACCTTGTAAAATAAGATTTACTATATTGTTTAATTAGGTCATTTTTAAGTTTACTGTCGTTTCTTAGCTACTACCGTTGCTTTTAAGAGATATGCAGCAAGTAATCAACCAAAAAGTTGGATTAAATTCAGCAAAGTTTTATTTGTTTAACTTTTTATGTATTTTATGAATAAATTCTCTAAAGTTAATGTTTTTCTCCAAATACTTTCGACGTCCCAGTCATTATCAAGAACTGAGTGTTGTCCCTATAGTAGACAATATATATATATATATATATATATATATATATATATATATATATATATAAATTCCATTTTTTATAAAAATTTCATTAAAAACGACTAATATGGCACTGCAACATACTCATTGATGTTATTACAAAACAACCTCGTCCATATGTAAAAAAAGGCTAAAAATAATAGAAGCATTATTAAAAAAAAGCCAATACTAAATGATATCAACGACGAACATGACCACAATGTGCTGACTGTATTTGGAAAATAAAACATTCCTTTAAATCTAGATAAATACATAAAGCAATCCTTACATTCAGTTAAAAAAGTAAAACTAAAATCATCTTTGATAATGCTTAAATAAATGTATAGCTGAAAGCACACGGACATACAGAGACTTTCGGGCAATTTCAACATAGTTTATGTCCAGATGAAAAGAAAATTAAAGAACACAAGAAAAATTACATAAAAACTTAACCGCAGTAACTTGTCAGTCGTTTTTAATGAAACACACACACACAGAGCGTTTTATATATATATATATATATATAAGGTGTATTTCGGCAACAATCATTCTCTCTCAAACATGTTTGTTTAAATAATATTCTGTCTATAATTTTTTAAAATTAATTATCAAACGTGAGAATACCGTAATTTAGAAATAAGCTGTTTATGTAAATATAACACAGAACAATCCTTGAAAAACGAACGTATCAACATTCGAAAATACTCGGGAAGAAAATAATTAAAAAAATACAAATAAATATGAACATTGTCAAATTTACCGATAAGACAAAACACCCAATTCGGATATTTGCAAAATTAAATATATATATATATATATATATATATATATATATATATATATATATATATATGTGTGTGTGTGTGTGTGTGTGTGTGTGTGTGTGAAATGGGTTCAAATACAGATCAAATATGGATCAGAATCCGACAGAATTATAGGATAACGAAGAAAGAAGAAACGTTCATAAATCTAACATGTTTTGCTCTTATTAATGATATCTCTGATGAAGCTTTCATAAAAGCGAAACGTATTAGATTTATAAACGTTTCTTATTTGTTCCCTATATTATTATCTCTCTCTCTCTCATTGTTTATACGTCATTAGATACAAATATTTAAGTAAATTCTCTGTTTATATTAAACAATATTAACAACAATTACCGGCCTGAATATCCGAGAAATTTCATAGAAAATATGTCCTCCAACAGGAAACTAGCCTGTATCCTACACGGTATCGACATAGCGAAATGGTTTTGTACATCTGGCTATATGACGGTCCCGTGCAGGTTACAGGTTCGATTCCTGTCGGAGGACGCATATTTTCTATAAAATTTCTTGGACATTCAGGCCGGTAATTATTGTTAATACTGTTTATTATAAACAGAGAATTTACTTAAATATTTGTATCTATAAAAATAACGTATACACAATAAATATACTAAAATTAATTGTCGGACTTAATTCATTTTAGTATGTATATATGTGTATGTGTGTGTGTGCGTGTGTGTGTGTGTGTATATATATATATATATATTTATATATAATAATTTTATATATAGATATAGATTCGGTATGAAGAAAAATATACAGAAATTCTGTATATTTTTCTTCATATATATATATATATAATATATATATATAATAATTAATTGATTTAAAATATATTTTTTTTTAAAATTAGGATCTAACCATGTTTTAATTTTAAATTGGGCTAAGAGCCCCGAGCTTAATTTTTGAAACATGGTTAGAACTGTGTAGCGAAAAAAAACATATTTTAAATCAATTAATTTATAATATTAATGCTCTGTAAATTTACATTGAGCATTATTTTGTAAAAATAAAAAATATCTATAAGAACACCGTATTATATATCTCACTGTTCTTTTCTTTATATATATATATATATATATATATATATATATATATATATATATATATATATATATATATTTTTAATTATTTAAAACGTTATTTTCAGTGGATACTCATATTTGAGTAGAGGCTACATTTACTTTAACCACCTATTTTCATCTACCAGCCAACAGATTCGCGCAAACTGACTTCATTATTAAGTTCAGTGCCTTTTGCATTCTCTTGAGGTTTCTTCTAGACGTGATGAATTAATTATGATTAGCTCAAATCTTCCTAATAATTTCTATCACATATATATCCTCGCTTCAACCGGCTTCTAATGCTCTGGATGGAGCGGCTGGGGGATAGAAGTTGTGGCTCGTGGGGGTAAGGGAAACTCGGGTGAATTACATTACGGAATTTGTGAAGAGCGGCGCTATATCGAGTCTAATTCGTTACCTCTTCGTCACCGAGGCCCGTTGCTACAGTTGGTATGACGCTGGTGTCGTATCGTCCGGGTTTCAATTCTCGGTAGTGGATGCGCACTGCTGATGAGTCCAAAATATAGGACGAAACGGCTTTCTGCATTCTGTTGAGGTTTCTTCTAAATTAATTTCAAAACCTCCTAATAATTTGTATCACACACACACACACACACACACACACACACACACACACACACACATATATATATATATATATGTATTCAAATTCTCCTAATAATTTCTATCATATATATCGATATGAGTTTGCAACTATGATGATCGCAAAAGCGTGAAACTCAGGGTTACAAACTCATATCCATACGAGTGAATATGTTAGCTATGTCACCGATATTGAACGCTTTCCAATAAGTGAAAAACATGTGTTGAAAATCAGAATTCGGTCCTATGTGGCCGATATCAAATGACAGTTTCCCCTAGGGGACGAAGGTTCGAATTCTGTCGAAGATTTCTCGGTAGATGGAAATAAATAAATACACTATTTAAGAAATAAATAAAAAACGTATCATTTAATCAAATATGAATTTCAATTAAAAGTAACTTTTAAACTAATAAATTCAAAATATGGCGGACTTAATTCATTCAACTTGTCTTTGCTTAAGTTAGGATACGAAACAAAACAGATAATAAGTATATTGTGGTATTCGGCAAAGATATGCGTTCAAAAGAACTTGGATTTCATGGCCGAGAGGTCAAGGCACATTAAATCACATGATGGTTTCTTTTACAAGACGTAGATTCGTATCCTGCCGAATGGCGTGTATTTTTCTAAGATGATTTCTTAAATGTTCAGGCTGCTAAATGGAAATAAATATATTGTGTGAAAAATAACAAAAAATAGTGTATATTCTCAAATATAAATGTCTAAATATAAGGCTTAAACAAATAAATTAATATATTTTTTTTAAGCATTTCACCCCTAGCAAGGCGGGAAGCCACTAGCACGCAAGGGGTTATAGAGGATTTGGAGCGAGAGAAGGAAGGAATGATAGAGGAAAGGATGAGGAGAAGGATAGTGGATAGAAAAAGGCAACTGGAGATGTCGATTGACATTACATTTGAATAGTTGGAGATTATAGCTGTCAGGGAAACAGTAATAGGGGAAGGGAGTTCCACAGGCGAGAGGTGCGAGATATGAAGCTATTGGAGTAGAAGAGACGGCTACATTTAATAGTTTCAACATTGAAAGGGTTGGAGCGGGATGCCAGCCTCGTAGGACGCTTGAATTCGCGAAGTCTGGGAACCAGCGAAAAGCAGGTCATCGGAGCCATTACCATGAAAGTATTTGTAAAAAAGACAGAGAGAGGCGACGGCACGTCTGTGAGATATTAGAATAAAATTCGACCGACAGGGTTTGTTATAAACAGAACATATATTACATCTCTCTCTCTCTCTCTCTCTCTATATATATATATATATATATATATATATATATATATATATATATATATATATATAAAGGCTCAAACATTAATATTCCATGGTTATAATTTATATCTTTGGAATCGAATCTCGATCCAATTCAATCAGGCCCACAAATTCTAATGTAATGAATTATAACCATGAAATATTAGTGTTTGAGCTTTTATATATTTTTGCTCTGCCTTGGCCATTGAGCTCTACCTGATTCTATCCTCTTGATATATATATATATATATATATATATATATATATATATTAAACTAATCTAATCTCTCTCTCTCCTCTCTCTTCTATATATATATATATATATATATATATATATATATATATATATATATATATATATATTTATTGACAGTTGGGGAAATTTTATAACATAATAAATCATTAAAAAATATAAGCTGATATATGATGTGAATAGATAAGCATTATAAATTTTAGTATCATAAGTGTATTTACGTATGTAATTTTGTCATTATTATTATTATTTTTGTTTAGCGGCATATGAACTCCTTATGAGATATTTAATGCCGAAATTTATTTTTCTTGGGAGCATTAGTAATTTCTATTATAAAAATATATTACTGGTATTTTTATTTTTATTTTTTATTTTCTTTTTGCAAAGATTTATTGCTGGTAATTTTTTTTATTATGAAAATGTATTGCTGGTATTTCTACAATGGAAAGGTTTATACTTTCATAGTGTCTTGGCCCCAGTTTGGGGGTTAACTATTTACCCATAGCTGGGACCCTAACATGTGCTACCGTTCCGGGTCAGTGTGGACCTGGGAAAAACAGCAATTAAGTGGCCTAGAGCAGGGGTTTTCAAACTGTGATCCGCGGACCACAGGAGGTCCGCAAGGAGAAGATAGGGGGTCCGTGGACAGCAAACACTTTTTTTTATGGGTGACGTGCAACTTATAAGCACTTATAAGTAACTTATAGGCTGATCATGAAAAAAATTGATTCAATAAACTATTTCATAGATTTGATATACTAATATAATTTGTATCTTAAATTGATAAAAATAATGGATTCTATTCATGCAGAGAAGGAACCAAAGGATTTAAATTTTGGATCTATTTTGCCATTTCCGGCTTTTTCATTGGCTGTTAGGCGTTTGCATTAATGCAAAATTATATGTTATATTAAGCAAATATTTATGTATAAATTTCATAAGCGTTTATAAGGTAGTCCCTAAGGTAAAGCCTGAAATATAAAGGGGTCCGCAAGTTAAAAAGTTTGAAAACCTCTGGCCTAGAGGAAAAAGACGTAGATTAGATCCAGTAACTAGGCCCAAAGAGTTGTGAGTTCAATATCAGACTACAGCAGTGGAGACACCCCCACCCACCAAAAAAAAGAAAAAAAAAAGAAAAAAAAGAAAAAAATCCACGACGAAATAAAGGGTTCAGTTCGAAATTCCAATCACCTGAAAAAGTCCGGAGCGTACAACGGCCGAAACGTTGTGAATATGGAAGTGAAGACGAGAATAGCGCGAATAATATAAATAATGTAAATAATTATAATACCTCGTTTCAGAGATATAGACAGATAGAAATTAAGGGATTCTCAAAACCTCGCTATCAGAGGCCTTGCTGTCGAGTGTTGTTTATCATCATACCCAGGACGATGTAAGTTTGTTAACATACAAATTCATGAATAGACATATATTGGCAATTTTTGACAAATTAGTATTATTTATAAAGTATTTCTATTATATGCTTTATTATATACGTACATTGATATATGTATATGCATATAAAATTGAGAATATAAAATGCATATAGATCATTTATAAATACATATATATTAGGTGGTGAATTTATCCGTTACAATTCGCTCCTTCATGCACCAAAATACCTCACACACACACTGGGCACCAAGTTAAATATGCCAATATGTACAATTGTGTATAATACATACACACACACACACACACACACACACACACACACACACACAAAAACACATATATATATATATATATATATATATATATATATATATAAAAAAAAAAATGTGTCTTACATGAGCAAGAAATTGATCCCGTTTTTGTTGTAGAACTTCTTAAACGGGATGTGAACAAAAATATTGCTGGGAGAATTGAAAGGGAATGCTTTATTGGGTGGCTGAAAGTCAAATGCTCCCATCCACTGCTCTTTGAAAAGGTTGTTCCATTCTAACTTTGTTTTCCCGCCACCTGGTTGGTTGTGTCGGGCTTTTCGGCAGCAAATGTTTTATGTAATTTAATTGAAGAATGAAAAGACAGAAGACTTACGCTTGAAGCTGAACCAAGTCTCAGAAGTTCAACTTCACAAGCTGATAGAGGTTTTCTAAGCGTAGTTTAGATGTGGCACAAGGCCGAAAGTATGGGGCACCCAGCGATATAAGTTTGCTAAACATTACACCAAGTCGAAGGGCCCAAGTTTGACAAGCTGAGAGATAGTCACCAGGAGCAGTGTGGTCATTAGTTAGGATTTTCTACTATATTTAGTCGTTATAAACAAAATGTATTAGCTGCAAGATGAAATTTCTATTTGTGCTTATGTGGACCTGAAATCTTTTGAGATCAAAAATGGACCACAAGTAAGAATAAGTTGAGGAAGAATGGGATAGATATTGGTTGACCAAAATTGTAGTTAACAGGGAAGCATTCTCACAGGAGTTTGTTCCACCAAGTAAAAGTTCTGGGTAAGAAACTGAGTGGAACTTGCTTCTTATCAAAGGAAAATAAAGGGAATGGGGATGATTTGCCACCGGGATTATGACATGACGGGTGTTAGCTGTGATGGTAGAACTAAAGAATGTAACTTGTTTGAGCATCTGGTATAGTAATCGCCATAGAGTAGTGAGAGGCAAGCAGTGTTACGTCTTTATTGTTTTGCGACAACCACGGTGAAGTAATGGATATCGGCTTGGATTGAGGAATCGGAGAGCCGAGTTCGAATTCCAGTCGAATCCATTACATTCACTTAGTGCTAATACCCTTGGGAAAGGTATGGATCCTTTTCTTCTCCCTCCAACTATGGGTAAATAGCAGGGCAGACTGAGTTCTATAACCTTGGATGGCAACTGTTGTAGGAGAAGGACATCTCTAAATTTAAAACCTGCGGAGGTTCGTTTGGGGACCTTGTGGCACGTAGTGCACCAAGTATCTGTATTCGGCTCTTCATAAAGTGTGAATGGTTCAGCACAAAAACTTCACCCCTATAATCAAATCTCATGTGCTGGTGTCTGGCTATCGGCTCCTAGGAACTTATTTGCTTGACCTTCATACGTCGAATTCGACAGAGATATATATATATATATATATATATATATATATATATATATATATATATTACAATGAATCATTCATACAAAATGTTGATTAGTAAAGTTAATGATATAAAATGGCGAAATCCCTTTAACAAAATTTTAAAGGTGCATTAACCTAAAAATCACTCGATGAATGTTATGATCCTTGTTTTTTAAAATTATAAGCTGTATAAGGTCTTTCTTTAATACGCAAGTACTTTCGATTGTACATTCAGTCATCTTCAGGCATGGATATTATTTTGTTTTGGGTAAAATTCAGGTAGCATCCGAAATTTATACATATAAATATGCTTTAAGTCTATGCATAAAGAGGTAGGTGTCTATACGGAGATTTTATATAAACTCAAATTGATCACTAGTCATTGTGTTGCATTGTGTATATTTGACAAAAAAGTGCAATTGCATCTTTTAAGAGATAACATAAAAGGTAAGGCTAATTTTTAACTTTTATAACGCCAGTCAAGTTTATCGAACATGTGAGCAACGATGAGGTTTTAGAGAAAATAGAAACAAAAAGAAAACTTATACGTAACATGACGAAGAGGCAGTTGACATTTTTGGGGTACGTAATGAGGATGGAGGCTTTGAAAATCTGTATACTCACAGGAGAGATTGAGGGAAAGAGGGACAGAGGAAAGTAGCGCCTAACATACTTGATGGGGTTAAGTAAATGGATGGTAGAACAGGGATTGTGGGAAATAACAAAGAGACAAAACGCATTAAGAGCTACAAAAGACAGGAAGATGTAGAGAGCCATGATCATCTACCTCCTGAAGGGACACAGCATATAAAACAAGAAGAAGAAACACAATCAAATTTTGAAACATTTATGATATATATATATATATATATATATATATATATATATATATCAGCAATCCTACTTTTATACAAGTTAAATTGAAGACTACTGACATATATTATGACGCTTTTTTGGCTTTTTACTTTTTTGCATTCTTACATGCATTTTCTTTTCTGGACATAGATTGTATAAAAGCTGTTTAAATGTTCTATCTAACCGATATATGATTAACTGAATATATATATATATATATATATATATATATATATATATATATATATATATATGTATATACGTGTGAAAAGTGTGTTCTATATAGATATAAATATATATATATATATATATAATTATTTATATATTATATGCGCGGTACTTATTAGAAAGCGCTCAATATCAGAGATAGAGCTAACATATTTGGTTGGATTGATGTGAGTTTGTGAACCTGGGTTTCACGCTTTTGCGATCGTCATCTGAAGAGCGTCATAAACTCACATCAATCCAACCAAATATATATATATATATATATATATATATATATATATATATATATATATATATATATGTATAATATAATACTCGTTTGGAAACCTAGGTAGGTTTACCTGGCTTTTTAGGATTATTCTGGTAAATAATTATATATATATATATATATATATATATATATATATATATATATATATATATATATATATATATACATATATATATTTTATATATATTTTTACAAATTTAGTAATACTTGGGAAATTTTATATCAAAGTGGAAAAAGTATACTTGAGACGCATTTCGTTTTCAGGACTTCATCTGACTAAATTTATTGATAACAAATTTAGTTCGATGGGAATATATATTTTTGTTAATTCCTGAACACGGTCAAAATGTTCTGGCCATTTCCATAAATAATATTATTGAGAGTTGGCGTCTTCTTTTTTATCATTAACGCTTTCATTATTTTTAACCGTTTTTTGCGTGTGGTTGAATCAATTATGTTCATATTTTCCACAATTACTCTGAGGACTGAGATTGGTAGGTCTCCGTGTGTGTTTAAATTGATCCTAATAGAGCTATGATCCAAGAGATGTAAGTCTTTTCGATAAGTAGGTCGTGCTGACCATATTCGGAAAGACATACCTCTATATGTTGTTGGGGGATGATTTCTCGATCCACAATATCGCCGCTGTCGGCAAAAAAAAAAAAAAAAAAAAAAAATGGAATTTTGGAATTCCAAAAAAAAATTTCGCTTGAAGAAGGAACAGAGTTTGGTAATTTAATTCAAATAATTATATTGAAGATTTCGGCTCTTGTTTTGAAACATGAGAACTCTTATGTAGCGATGGAATCATATTTTTAAATAAATAATTATATATATATATAACGTCATCCACAGACAGGCTGTTTCGCAGCTCATCAGTGTGGCTAGACATCCGGTTGCCTCTAGCTAGGATCGAAACCCGACTGAATTGGTGTTAGTCTGAGATTCTAACCATTAAGCCGTCGGCGTACGGTAAAGATGAAAGTGGATTTTAGCGTATTTATTTTTAGAAACACGCCCAGTGACCGACAGTGACTCAATTCGCATCTGCGAAGAGTCTCGCTATATAGCTATAATAGTCACTGTTTACCAATGTGTGTGTGTGTGTGTGTGTGTAGCCGTATTCCAAAGTGAACAGGGAAAACCTAAAGATGCGCTGTAAGAACAGCATCAACGATGCACTGAAGAAATGCAACATTCCTTGGGAAGAATGTGCATCTGATCGAAATACCTGGAATGCTGCTGCTCGAAGTAGAAGGTGCCACTTTGAGGAGGAGAAGAGGAGGTATGCAAGGCTTAATTAAAATTGATGTGCGTAAAGGTGTCCCCGTTGAACTACCTGAAGGCACCCGCAAGCAGCTCGATCTAACCTGTACAGATTGCGGTAGAGTCTGTTTGTCGATGACTGGTCTATAGAGTCACTCGAGAACTCACCGACGGAGGGTGGCACTTGACTATATAGCCGTAGACGTCCAGCAACTGAAATGTGATATTTGCAATAAGACAGGCATGTCCAGAAGTGGTATCATGCGGCATTTTAAATTGCATGATAATGCAACACCCGCTCTTATGTGCGTTGTTTGTGCCAGAGCATGTAGGGCCCTTGATGGGCTAAAGAGCCACATTCGTTCAGCACATCTGTAGATATTCTCCCAAAAGGTATATAGTAATGGCAGTACTTAGACACGAGTTGGCAACCACACACACACACACACACACACACACACACACATATATATATATATATATATATATATATCGGAATGAGAAATCGGAGTGTCGAGTTCGAATTCCAATCGAATCCATGACATTCGTTTACGTGCTAATACCCTTGGGAAAGGTATGAATCCTATTCTTCTCGCCTCAGCTATGGGCAAAAAGCAGGTCAGACCGGGTTCTATAGCCTTGGATGGCAACTGGTCTACTGCAGAAAGAAATGGCAACCTACTGCAGGAAAATCTACCTTGTCACTTATGTATCGAAGGATATATGATCGCCTAAGTGTGTCTCACGCATGCCACAAAACTGACTATATATATATAATTACATGAATCATTCATACAAAAAACAAATATAGAGGTTAATGATTTAAATGGCGAGAATACATCTTCGAAAACAATTTCAATAAATACACTAACCCCGAACCTGTATATGAATGATATGATCCCTGTTTATAAATTCCAGTTGCATAAGGTCTTTTTAAGTTTTTACAAGCTTACAGACATCCTCAGGTATGGAAATAGATTTGTTTTTGTTTTTTACTTCTCGGTAATAAGAGGACAACGAAAATATAGATGTAATCCGAAAGAAATGCTATGAGAAATGTGTTATTGTTTTGGAACGTGCGGTCGCAACGCTGAGTTTGAATTTTAAATTTTAAGCGTTTTTTGTACAAATATAGTAATAGGAGAATTCTTTTGTACTGGTAGGAACAGACAAAAAGCTTGTAAAAATTGAACTGCACCTATAATCGAAATATATATATATATATATATATATATTTATGTATTTTCTATTCGTTTAGGTGGCAACTGGGTTTTAAGTAATTGGCCTACTCGGCTATTCACTTATTATTAAGATGGATGGGTAAAATCCCTAAATCTTTATATACAAATCCTGTAAACCGCTTCAATGAGGCGGGCTTCACGTGAAGTTACCATGAAAATATGCTGCACTCTTTTGTGCAAAAGCTAGTACCGGAGAGGTATAACTCCGTAGTAATAAAACCTGAAAGGTTGTTCATGTTCCATTGTTTCATGGCAAATATTTGCACCAACTCCTATGTTATCAGCACTTCCAATAAGTGTGGCTGATTCTACAATTTAAATATAACTCTAAACAAATCTTTTATATTGGCTAATTTTGTTTCCGTTCTGTGCGCCTTCTTTGCTAACTCCACCTGAAAAAAAGTCCACTGGCAAGAGAGTTAAGTGACGGGGACAGGTACAGGATTAAAAAACTGAACTGAAAGACATATGTTGAAAACGACATTAGAGAGTTATTTTCATATCATATTTATATATATATATATATATTAAGAATTTTATTTAATTTTTATGTTTAAGATTCTTTTTTTAGATAGAAGTATTTAAGTAAATGCTCTGTTTATAATAAACAGTTATAAATAACATTTACCTTTTTAAATGTCCGAGAAATTTTCATAGAAAATATTCGTCCTTTGACAAATTCAAACCTGCATCCTATACGGAACCGTCATTTGTTTAAGCTTCAAAGTCTGTTAAGTAACAGAATCAGTTAAAATTTTTTTTATAATATATATATATATATATATATATATATATATATATATATATATATATATATATATATATATATATATATATATATATATATATATATAATTCTATTTATAAATGTTAGTAAATATCTATCTATTAAATGATACAAACGTGTATGGATGCACCCACAAAATATAGATGACTTGAGTCTGGCAGCTGACCTCTACTCTGAAATATATCAATAGGTAAAGTTTCATCATTTTTACAGATCCTGAATTCTCGCCTACTATTAGGCTCCTTGTTTGAAACGTCTGTTAGCATCCACGTTCATTCCAGACCCCAAGTAGAATGCACATGTACGATTCATCTTTAAAAATGCTGATAAAATGGTCTGTTCCTTGTATCGCTTTTACGTACAAGACACATATTTTCACCTGCAAAATGCTATATATTTAAAGACTGTCTTCTAATAGAGTTAACAGTCCGTTCGGAAGAGAACAGGGTGGATGGCAACGAACCAAAATAAAAACAATATTAAGTCACTGCGTGCCGAATGAAATGGAAAATGGTTGGACGTGTAACGTGATGCCTATTGAGATTGGGTGTCGTGGGTTTCTGGGACATTCGGTCATTTCCTTTAACAAAAAATAAAAATTATCACTGGCCGTTGGTTGAAGAAACGTTGCGCATGGCATTAAAAAATTGTTCAAAGCGTCAAGTTGGATTTGGTCGAGATAAAAAAAAGCAAATAAAATGCGCGCAACATCACGATTTCTAACATGCGCAAGTTCATTTGCGTGGTCGTCTATAATGACTTTTACGAGCGCGCCAATAACGGCAAACGCATTCAGGAAAATTTCATTACGGATAGAATTTAGAAAAAAAACGATCAATTATCAAATATCTTCATAATTTGCCTGGTGGCAAACGTTGCTGGTGGCGCCAGGGTGGCGGTTCCGCCAAATAGCCACCGAAACCGTGATATCACCCCTGGTCGGCGGCTGATGAAGACAGAGTATCGCACGTGCAAACATAAATTTTATGTTTTGGTAAAAAAAACCAAAATGGCGTACATTTGCCGTAACATTTTCGATTTAATCTGTGTTATGTCTATAAATGACCGACTTGCAAATGCCGTAGTGGATAGTGGATTTTCAACGTCAAGCAAACAATACACCGAGTTGAGTTATTTTCCAGCCTTGACAGAGACCAAAAGCATTTAAGCGGCCTTGTGGATGATGACTTATTTTCTATTCTACAATCCCTTTCCCACAGATGAAACGACGCAAGCCTCTTGCTACTTTATCAATATCTTTATGGAAAATGTTCTGACAAGCTACATTCCTTAGTTCCACCAGTTCAGACCTTCACAGCTAGGCACCCCTTGCCACGTACACTCCATTCTTTTCGTATTCCATTAGTAAGAAAGAAGTTCGATTCGAATAGCTTCTTCCCGAGAACTGTTATTTTGTTGGACAGACTCCCCCGTGGATCCTTTATTGGTTGCTACAATCATAACCTCTTTAATTCTAGGGTCATCCGTTATCTGTTTTGCATATTCTCATAAACTCCTCCTCTTACGTTCATATAAAAACGTCATTCAGTAGCCCTCTACCATGAGTGGCTCTTGGGCCAGGGTATTGGGTGATCAGTTAGAATATATATATATATATATATATATATATATATTAAAAAAAAACAAAACATATGGACATTTCAAAATTTAGTTACTTCTCCTGAAATTTACATCGTTAAATTTAAATCGTACAGTACATAACCATAGCGTTTTTCACTTCACAGTTAAAAAAATTTGACTTACGGATGAACACAACAATTTTGTCTTAGAAAAAACCCCCCAAAAAACGAAACAACACCTTGATTATGAGATTATCCTAATCTCGAAAGTACTCGGAATAAATGTATATGTATCAACATAGTAATTTTCTTTCTTCATTTAATAAGGATACTAAGAAGTTTGTCCGTGAATATAAGAGGATCCTATTGAAAATAAGTAGAAAAAAAAACTTGTCTAAATTATTCAATGAGGCATATCTTATATATATATATATATATATATATATATATATATGTGTGTGTGTTGTGTGTGTGTGTGTTTGTGTGTGTGTGTGTGTTGTATATATCTTAAACCATTTTTAAAATCATTTCATCCCAAGCAAAACGAGAATGTCACTAATACGCAGGGGGTTACAGGGAGTTAAAGTGAAAGTGAAAGTGAAAACTTGGAATAGGGAGGACTGAGGAAAGAACAAAAGATGAACGGGATACAAGAAGGTGGAAGATGGCGATTGACGTTGCATTTAAATTTTTGAAGATTGTAATTATCAGGGAAGTTGGAGTAGAAGTGGCGGTTGCATTTATCTATTTCAACAGTAAATGGGTGGGACCTAAATGCCAATCTAGTAGCACGCTTAAATTCATGTAGTTGGGGTACCAGGGAAAAAAGCTCGTCAAAGCAGTTGCCATGAAAATATTTGTAGAAAAGACAGAGGGAAGCCACATCACGTTGGTGTGAAAGTGAGTGAAATCGAGATGTCAGGATCGATTACAGATCCTTCTTTGGATTTGGTCAAGAACGTCGAAATGAATAGCAGGAGCACCAGTCCATATATAGCAGCAGTATTCAATGCAGAGACGAATGGTAGATTTGTAAATGTGCAAGATAGACTTAAAGTAGTTTTCAATGGTCCGGTCATATATATTTTTCATTTCCTTCCACTTTGCAAATTCTACAAGCAAATGTATCACCCAGTTTAAAATAATCATTTAATATTGACAGAATCTCTATATGTCTATCCTTTATAACATGTCACAAAAGGTACAACAGGATACAGGAAAACACCGTATGGAGACAGTCTCTTTCATGCTTGAACGCAATTTTTATGGCCCGATGATTGCAGTCAAGCATGAAACAGGCTGTTGCCACTCGCTATTGACCGTAGTGTCTACTTTTATTATTACATAGACACTATCCCTGATATTGAGCACTTTACCCATAAATATAGCATACACTATACCAATATTTTTATCATATATATATATATATATTCTTAAAATGCATTTATAAGATACAATGGTAGTAGAGGTCATTTTATAAATGTATTTTAAGAATATATATATAGTCAACTCTCCCGTCGAGATTCGACGTATGAGGTTCAAGCAGATCAGTTTCCAGGAAACCGACAGCCCGACAACGGCACATGAGATTTGATTATAAGTGGTGAAGGCTTTGTGCAGGGCCATCCACACTTTTTGAAGGGCCGAATACAGAGACCTGGTGCACTAAGTGCCCAAACGACCCTCCGCAGGTTTTGAATTCAGAGTTGTCCTTCTCCTAGACCAGTTGCCATCCAAGGCTATAGAACACAGTCTGTCCTGCTATTTTACCCATAGCTGGAGGGAGAAGAAGAGGATTCACACCTTTCTCAAGGGTATTAGCACGTAAGTAATGGATTCGACTGAATTCGAACTCGTCTCTGCGATTCCTTAATCCAAGCCACTATCCATTACTATGCAGTCCTTTTATATATATATATATATATATATATATATATATATATATATATATATATATATATATATATATATATATATGTGTGTGTGTATAAAAATATAGTTTTAAGGTATACTATATTTATGGGTTAAAATTGCTCAATATCAGGGATAGAGCGTATGTAAATATAAAGGTGGATATTGATATCAATATCCAGAGATGACAGTTATATATATATATATATATATATATATATATATATATATATATATATATATATATATATATATATATATATATATATATATATATATAAAGTATAGGATTGGTGTATACGGAATATATTCCATTAACCAAATATACTATTATTAAAATAGTGCAAAATACAGAGTAGAGCAAATATAATTTATTCGAAAATGTTGTTGAATATAGAATAAACCTATTCTATATTCAACACCATCTTTTCGAATAAATTATATATATATATATATATATATATATATATATATATATATATATATATATATATATATATATATATATATATATATATATAGAGAGAGAGAGAGAGAGATGCACTGTTTTTATTGTTTTACTAAACAGGAGAGCGCATAATTTTCTAATAAGTTTTCTCGAATATTCAGGCCTGTAGATGATAATAAATAAATACATTGTTTAATATATAAATAAAAACAAAATATCTCCTCTGATATGGGTATCCATTAAAAATAATGCTGTAGAAATAAATTAAAATATATATAATAAAAATATTAGTAATATACTAAAGTTTTTAGCTGCCTTCATGAAATAAGCTTTGAAGTAGATGTATGTAAGAAACCAAAACACTTTTATATATTTCAGTATATTCTATCTATAATATATATGCACATATACGCATACAAATATCTGTATGTGTGTGTATGTGTGTGTGCAGAGAGAAGCTTTCTGTTATTTTATGGCCATTCAACTTTAGTGCAGCGGTCATGTAGCAACAGGATTTAAAAAAAAAATGTAATTCTCATAGCCGCCAGTCATAATATCTTTTCAAATATGGAAGACATTGATCTCTTGAAATCTATTCAATACAAGAAGAAGGCAAATATATGCGCATACATACGTTTCTATAACTCAATTCACGAATGTCACCAAGAATTGAAAGATTGCTTTGCATTTCTATCCTTAAATCACCCCGGCAATATTTTGGTCTGATGAAACAGACTCTTCGTCAGGTCAATGATAATTTTAGTCAATTACTTTACCTTATTCATTTTTATTCTTATTATGCACAGATTAAGATATTGGTTGATGGCAAGAAGTTTATATTCAGCTCCTCTCTCGTCACTCTAAGAAACTCTTTTCACTGATTGGCTGTATCCAATTCTTTCCGAAGAATCCTCACTGTTCTGAGTAGACCAGGCTTTTGTAATGGTTCCATTTACAAATCACAATCCGATAGAAATAGAAAGAAAGGATTGAGATAGATAAACAGACAGACAGACAGACAGAAATAGAAATAAATAATTTAGATAGATAATGAACAAATTGTGTGTGTGTGTGTGTGTGTGTGTGAGAGAGAGAGAGAGAGAGAGAGAGATCGATAGATAGATAGATAGATAGATAATGATCAGACTGAGATAGATAATGAACAGACTGAGATAGATAGACAGAAATAGAAATAAATAATTTGGATAGATAGATAATGAACAAATTGTGTGTGTGTGTGTGTGTGAGAGAGAGAGAGAGAGATCGATAGATAGATAATGAACAGACTGAGATAGATAGATAGATAGATAGATAGACAGAAATAGAAATAAATAATTTAGATAGATAGATAGATAATGAACAAATTGTGAGAGATAGATAATGAACAGACTGAAATAGATAGATAGATTTATTTTCAGTCCACCTCTCGTCACTTTAAGGAAGTCTTTTCCCTGATAGGCTATAACAAATCCTTTCTGAAAAATCCTCCCCGTTCCGAGCAGGCAAGGCTTTTGTAATGGCTCCGTTTACAAATCACAATCCAATAGAAATAGAAAGAATGAAAAAAATTGTTATAGATAGACTGAGAGATATACAGACAGACATACAAACAGAAATAGAAATATATAATATAGATAGATAGATATGAAAAGACCGAGATAGATAGATAGATAGATAGATAGATAGATAGATAGATAGATAGATAGATAGATTTATTTATTTATTTATTTATTTATTTTCAGTCTACCTCTCGGGAATTTGAAGAAAATAAACCGTTCACTAAAAGGTTGCGTCCAATCCTTTCCAAAGAATCCTCCCTGTTCTGAGTAGGCAAGGCTTTTGTTAATGGCTCCATTTACGAATGCCTATCCAATATCTGCAAGTTTTTTTTTACCATGTTTATTCTCCAATAGTCCAGTGTTCCAATGATCACTTGTGCTGCAATTACTTTCTTGGTTAGTCTTTCCAAACTTTCAGAATTTCCCACTTTAAATCCTTGTATTTGTTGATTTTGTTTTTTTCTTATTTTCACTTGTCATGTCAGGTTGGTTGGCAGAATATTTCTTTCAAGAAGAAAATCTTTTTCTGTTTGTCCAGCATGACGATATCTGGTTTAATATTGTCATTATTTGTATCGGATAATCCCACTGTCAAAATAGCTCAAGTATTTTATTGTAGATTGTATTAGTAAGAAGCAAAGTCCATTTCCTTTAAAATATAATTTATTAGTTACTAAAGTGTTTAAAACTAATCTTGATTTTAGAAATTTATCATTTCTGTTTATTTTTAATTTGATCATTAATGATTATACACGGTTCGAGAGAAATACCTCAGACATATGCCTTCCAGAAATACTTCGTACATAATGGTAAGTCATTAGCTACATGAAGACATCATTGACACTATAATGTTTTACCATTTTGTGGGAGGTATTTCTGGGAGGTATATATGGGATGTATTTCTGCCGTTCCCTATACAAATCCATGTATGCAAATGGAGATCACCTGTAAAAAAACAAACATTCAGTATTTCATACTTTAAATCGTTGTAGTTGTCGATTTTCTTCTTTTTCTTATTTTCATTTCTCATGTGAAATGGGCAAGAGATTTCTACCAGGAAGCAAGTTTTTTTTTCTTCTGCAGGACGATATCTAGTTTGATGTGTTCTAAATATAATTCCTTTTTAATATTATTGAGTAAAGGTGGGGTATAAATATCCGAAGCCCAACCAGCTCATCCATGACATCCAGTTTAATAAGAGTATACGAAGCACATGCATCACAGCCAAATGTGCGTGGAGACAGGTTTTGATGAAATAGCACATCACTGTTAGAAATAGCTTCAGGTCGAGTAACCCAGTCCGCTCAGACAATCTCTGATTAAGTGTGTTTCCAAGTATCTAGATGTGACCCCCAAGTCGCCTTGCTCATCTTATAATTTAAACTAACAACCACACCAACTATTATTATTATTATTAAACAAAATGATTGATGTAACTCATCCAATATTTTTCCACAGTTAAGTGAAGAGCGTGGTTTAAGACAAGAATAGAGCGTGTTTGACAATGTAAGAAAACACTGAGATAGATAAACAGATAAACAGAAATAGAAATAAATATTTAGAGAAATAGAAAGAAATAAAATTATCATTATTATTGTTGTTATTATTATTATTATTAAACAAAATGATTGGCGTAACTCTTCCAATATTTTTTCAATATTCTATCAGGAAACAAATCTTTTTTCTGTTTATCCTGGAGGACGATATCTGGTTTATTGTGTTCTAAAAATAATTCCTTTTTAATATTATTGAGTAAAGGTGGGGTATAAATATCCGAAGCCCAACCAGCCCATCCATGACATCCAGTCTAATAAGAGTATACGAAGCACATGCATCACAGCCAAATGTGAGTGATATGGATACAGGTTTTGATGAAATAGCAGATGCCTTGGGATGTGGGGCCCTGTTAGAAATCTTTGATTAAGGGTGTTTCCAGGTATCTATTTTTCAACACTTTGAGAAGAGTGCGATTATAAGTAAAGAAAAAGAAAAGACAGTGTTTGACAATGTAAGAAATAATTGAGATAGATAGCCAGATAGACAGACAGACAAATAGAAATAAATATTTAGATAAATAGATAGAAAGAAAGAAAATTTATTTTCAGTTCACATCAATAAAATAAAGCGGCCATTTTTCAGTTTTCCCTGATAGGCTGTATCCAATCTTTTCCGAAGAATTCTTCCAGTTCAAGCTTACAGCACCTGGTATTCCCAAGCGTTCATCTATCTAGGTACGGACCAGCTTCGACGGTGATATGGTCATAAACATTCTTGTAGGTTTAATATACCTAAAATAACATTTTATGAGCAGGTCATATAAAAATAGTGAATCAGGAATCTTTATACGTTAATTTCTGATTTACCCATCGTTTTAACATCTGATTTAGTTCCCCACTTTCAGCTTCTGATTTAGCTCCCCACTTTCAGCTTCTGATTTAACTCCCCACTTTCAGCTTCTGATTTAGTTCCCCACTTTCAGCTTCTGATTTAGCTCCCCACTTTCAGCTTCTGATTTTGTTCCCCACTTTCAGCTTCTGATTTAACTCCCCACTTTCAGCTTCTGATTTAGTTCCCCACTTTCAGCTTCTGATTTAACTCCCCACTTTCAGCTTCTGATTTAGCTCCCCACTTTCAGCTTCTGATTTAGTTCTCCACTTTCAGCTTCTGATTTAGCTCCCCACTTTCAGCTTCTGATTTAGTTCCCCACTTTCAGCTTCTGATTTAGCTTCCCACTTTCAGCTTCTGATTTAGCTTCCCACTTTCAGCTTCTGATTTAGCTTCCCACTTTCAGCTTCTAATTTAGTTCCCCACTTTCAGCTTCTGATTTAACTCCCCACTTTCAGCTTCTGATTTAGCTCCCCACTTTCAGCTTCTGATTTAACTCCCCACTTTCAGCTTCTGATTTAGTTCCCCACTTTCAGCTTCTGATTTAGCTTCCCACTTTCAGCTTCTGATTTAGCTTCCCACTTTCAGCTTCTGATTTAGCTTCCCACTTTCAGCTTCTAATTTAGTTCCCCACTTTCAGCTTCTGATTTAGTTCCCCACTTTCAGCTTCTGATTTAACTCCCCACTTTCAGCTTCTGATTTAGCTCCCCACTTTCAGCTTCTGATTTAGTTCCCCACTACTTGTCACATCTGATTTAGCCAATCCGCTTTTAACATCTGGCATTAGCCCCCTACTTATAACATTTGATTTAGACTTCCCCCACTTTTAACTTTTGTTTTCGCCACTACTACTTATAAAATATGATTTAGGCAATCATCAGTCTAAAAAAAACAACAAAAAAAAACAAAAAAAAAAAACAGAATTATCTTGAATGTGCAGTTGATCCTTCCTTTTTAGAATTTGCTTAACAAAATGATCATGAGAGAGGACACATTGGATTAGAAAGTTAAACACTGGGCAGAAATACCTGGCGAACCGGAGGATGAAGTAATTCATGGAAAAAAAAACAAACAAAAACAAACAAACAAACAAACAACAAAAATACGAAACAAAAGACATCCAATCAACCAACCAACTAAATAAACAATTGCTTAAGCTGAACAATGTACGCGCAGATAAAAAAAAAAAAAATAGATACTGAAAAAAATTATAATCTGAATAGTAATATCATTTAATTTAGAAAATCAAGTTGGTGACGGAGACATTATGGACCCTCACCCTTCCCTAAGAGTAGTGGTTAGAGGTTTTTCAACCAATGAGCACGCGAAAGTCTGATAGAGGATTTAAACATATCAACTTTTAGAGAAGTTTGAAAAATGATAGCCGAGTTATGGGCTGACTGGGTAGAGCAGGTTGATTTTTCATTTTTCTTTCAAAAATCAACATTGGAAAAGCGAGTGTTTGATGTGATATGTACTTAAATCAAAAAATAAATGCATACATTTTTCCCATTTTTGAGCATTTATATTTAAATTCATTTGAAAAATGTACAAAAATACTCAATTTCCGCGGGTTTTTCTTACAAACTGATTTAAAAATTTTACTATTTTAAGAATAAATCCAAATAATTCTTATATATTTTGTATTAGATACATTGAATGGAAAATATATTCAAACCAGAATTCTAATTATGAATCACCATAAGCAGAATATGAATTTTTTTTTCCTGTATTCGATAAGTAAAAACTGTGTAAAAAATTGTAACAGATTACAAAAAATGTTACTCAATGAATAAGATTTATTAGATCATTTGTTTGAGTATAAGTAATAAAAACAAGCAAAAAAATAGATAAAAGTGTATATAACATCATAATAATGCTCGTCACAAACTATAAGACAAAATGTTTTAAATTTGCATTGTTTATTGAAAATCACACTAAAACTACTGCATTGTATAACATATTACATCATAATATAGGTAAATTGTTCAGTATAACGTCCCTTTGAAGTAAATGAAGGTCTTATTTGATGGCACAATAATTTAGCAATAATACATCTTGTCCATATACAATTTGTAAAGCTTCAGTAAATTATAAATTTTGTAAGGCTTTCCCGGGTCATCGGAAAGAAATTCCAATGCTACAGTTTTTAAGCTAAAATTAATATTGAAACTCGTCTCCACAAAAAACGGGAACGATATTGTTTGTCGTTATTTATCATGTCAAACCCCAACTTTCAAATTGAGTGCAATACCATGTTTCCAAAATCGACCTGCCCAACGGACTAGGTTTTCTTGCCTTGAGGTAGTAACCAGTTTACTGCTTCAGTACATATACAACACTATGACCCTAATGAGTTACGGGACTCGTAACCTGATGTGACGTGAAACAGATAAATTAGGAGTTTTTGATTATAAATTTAGCCCCAGTCCGGTCACACTGGGAGACAGCAATATAAGAAGATCGGTAATTCTAGTTCTTTAAGCAACTGCAGTCCGGTTGTGAAGGAAGACAATGCAGGTTGATATTATGAATCATTCTCACTAACTACTCCACCCCACTTTGCAAGATGCTACCCAAAAAGACTTGATCATCCGAAAAAAAAAATTCCCCAGATTGAGACATTTCCGTTTACACACTAAAGATCTAAACGAATAGTTTGGAAATCAAATTTTTCTGCAGGCCTGAGATCAAAGTTTCTTGAATTAACTGTTGAAGCGACGAATAGTCACCAATTCGAGGATTTGTTTTTGCGATATGTTGAGAATATTGCCGACACTTACTAAATCACCAACCAGCCATAATTAAGCAGATCCCAGCACCATCGAACTAGGAAGCGCTAAAATGATAATAATAAGCGTCAACGCATAAATTCGATGTTATTATTTTTTCAAGAATTCTGTTCTCTTATTTTTTATTTTATTTTCTAATTTGCCTACTTGTTTTCTAAAGACGTTTCGGCCAACTTCGCTTAAGATTTCTTCAGATCAAACACTTAAACATAACGTGAACGGGGAAGATGGATTAGTGTGAGCCGCAGAAAATGAGTGGTTAATATTATAAAAAGAAAACTCTTTTTTCTGTATCGTTCATTTCCAGTCTGTAAAATCGTCTCTTATGTATCACATCACTTCAATACATAAGTGATTATGGCTCTCCACAACTTCCGGTATTTTCTTGCTCGAATTAACATTTGAACTTTTATCATTGCCCATTGGCCCTGTTCCTTTGGTTCTTTGCTTTTTTGCCTTCTGTAGGCCCTGAGAGTGTTAACTTCTCCAGTCCCTCTCGCGTCGTAGCAGATTTCATTTTTTCAGAAACTTCCTTGTTGCACCAATGATCCATCCATGTTATTCTTAGCATTCGTCGGTAGAACCACATCTGTGTTTCTTAATGTCTTTTCTTCATCGGGAAAGCGATTGTCCAGTACTCACTGCTATAGAAGAAATTAGATATTACATAGAAATTCAGTTTCTAGAGACATTTTCCTATATCTCAATACTTTGCTTAACTTCAGAAAGGGATCATTCTCTAATACTATACCCCTACAAATTTGGGTTGTTTCTTTTTTATTGAAAGTATAAGTTTATTTGTAGCTCCCATTGTCCTTAAAGCTTCCTCGCTGATCACGTTTTATATGTATGGCATTCTCAGCATCCTTCTGTAGAATCATATCTCTATCTCTTCACGTTTTGTTCATCTATCTAACATTCGTTGTCATATAGGAGATTAGAAATTACATAGCAATTCAGAACTCTTTTCTAAATTGCCATCTGTATATAACCGCTTTTTAAGATCTTTGGTGGAAAAAAAACGAGTGAAGCCCGAGGACGTTGGCAAAAATCATCTCTCTTTGAACATAGTGGACTGGTGCTACAGACTCACTAAAAAAAAAAAAGAACTGATCAAAGAAAAGAAATCGCATCATTTGAGGACTTCCAACAGCAGCAACAACTAAAATGGATGGCACATGTAACTCGAAGAGAAAGCAATGCCATAATCAACATATTGTATTCCACACCATATTGCAAATAAAAGATTTGGAAGGAAATCCCCATCAATACTGGAAAGAGCGATAATAGCGACTGAACTTGAAAAATCTGTTTCTTTTAAAAGATTGCTTTAAGAGGAAGATTTTATAAATTTTAACCGAAAGCAGTACTGGCTGTTCGATCAATGAATGCCAAATGTTTCCTTATAGGGAAACGGCTAATATTACCATCACCCTTACAATTTCTTTGTTCCTAATTACATTTTCATGAATAATATACCTTTTGTTATGAAATTTTATTTCCAAGCGTCGACCTGGTGGGGGGATCAACGGCCAATCCTCCGCCCTCACCAAGTACTGGGCTTGGGAGATATGCTTTCAATAAGATTTCGAACAGGAGACAGAAACGGCTAGAACAATTCTAAGTTCAGACAATATATCAAGCAAAAAGATACTGTCACAACATCATTAGAATACTGACGAGACATCTTCGCATCTAGCCAATGACATTTAATTTTCCAATTTTCCTGTTTTTTTTCTTTTTTCTTTCGAACCGGGATTTCTTACTAAACTATCAAATAAGGGAGAATCATTGGGACAAAATGTCTTTGAGTGGGAGGAAGAGAAAGAAATAGATAAATTTAAAAGCGGAAAGAACCCCCCAAAAAAAAACACAAAAAAACCAAAGAAAAATGTAAATGGGTTTTTGCTAGAGCGAAACTATACTCATACGGGCCAGCAAGTAGTTGTCTGTTTTCTTCCTCATGATGGCGACTGAATGTACGGCTTACCTTATGTCCAAGATTGCTGCCACATTTGGCCTGGTGATTCTGCTATATATTTACATAAAATTCTTGATAAAATCCAAAGAAGAATCTGCAATGTTATTAGTTCTAACCTGGCATTTCGGTTTTAGTTCCTTTCCCACTGCCGTAACATAGCTTCTCTATAAATACCTTTATGGTAATTGTTCTGATGAACTTTTCCCTATGGTACCTAGACTTTATGAATTGAAGCGCAGTACTAGATTGGCAGTAAGGTCTCATCAATTTGCAGTTGCAATGTATAGATATAACCATAAGTTCTATGCTAACAGTTTCTTCTCTCGCATTTCTCATTCGTGGAAATCTCTTCCGAATTCATGCTTTCCAGTCAAATTTGATCTTCAAAAATTTAAATGCAATACCAATCGTTATCTTCTTAATTCACGTTCTTTTATTGTCTTCGCTCGTTAATAGTAGATTTTCTCATATTCTCTAACACTTAGTAAACACTTGCATCCTAGTGGCTTTATTGTCTTGCTTGGGGTGAAATGATTAAAAAATCGCAGACAATACTTTAATGAAATAAAGTTTTTTATGTATATTTCTCATCTAATATCTTATTCACTCCCCTTCTTTATATAACAACTTGTATCAGAAAAAGAACCTTTCTTTAAATATTTAAAGATCGCATATTTTTCAGGTTATAATCCCCGGCTTAACGGTATATCATAAAATACCAATATACACAATGATAACGGTAATCAGGAATTAACAGTTCACAAACAATCTGCTAGTTCAGGCGTAATCCCATTTGCGACTATCCAGTTCCAGAGATTTGAAAGTCGTGGGTAACAGGACGTAATTTGAGCAATATCACCTCTCCAGGATTTTAAAAATATTTAATTTACGCATTCAATCAAATAACAATAAGCACTGGAAACGTATAATGAGAATCCAAAAGGGGGGGACACTAAGGAAACCTTGTATCTCAAGAGGGGAAATGTGACTTAGGACCATTCCAAACGATGGCCACAACAAACATTGCAAAATCTTGAGGAATAAGGAAAGACGTAAAGCTTTCTACCCGCGACAAATGATCACGACAACAAATATTGCAAACTCTTTGTGACCGAGGAGAGACTTCGACTTTTTACCAGATTCACATTGTTTACGTGTCCAGAAACTTAAGTGTCGTTATTTACTTTCACTCATATTTCGACCGTATTTTCAATCCCCAGTGACTTGACAGTGTATAAGATCTTCGTAGCCGAGCGGTCAAAGCACCTCGGATGAAAAATACGGTTTCTCCTGTAGGTCCGAATCCTGCTGGAGGGCGCATTTTCTTTAATAAGTTTCTCGAATGTGTAGGCCGGTAGACGAAATAAAATACCCTTTAACATAAGCGGAACGTCTACTCAAATACAAGTATCCACTAAAAATAACGTTTAAAGCAATTAAAAAAACATGTCGGGCTAAAATAATAAAAATCATGGATTCTTGAGATATTGTTTTATTTGTGTTTCGGATACGAAAGTGAGCAGTTATGGTTTTTGAGAAAAACTGTAGAGTAAAGTGCTCTTTAAAAGCAAATAGAACCTGTGTTGATTGTGAAGGTCTTCGTAGACGAGCGGTTAAAGCACATCATCGATTAAATTTGGCTTCTCCTGCGGAGGAAGTGTGCACAGTACAAGCCGGTAGACGAAATAAAATACTGTTTAAAATAAATGGAGCATCTACTCAAACACTGGTCTCCTCTAAAAATAAAGTTTAAAGTAATAATTGCTTTTTCAATATATATATATATATATATATATATATATATATATATATATATATATATATATATATATATATAATTATATAATTGGTATATACGGAATGAATTCCAATAACCAACAATTACTATTCTTAAAAGAGTGCTCAATACAAAGTAGAAGAGATATAATTATTTTTTTATAAAAAATTATAACATAAGTATGTTATAAAATCACTACAAAAATAGCCATTTCGTTTCAACACACTCTGTGTCTTATCAAGTGATGATGTTGAATATATATATATATATATATATATATATATATATATGGTTTGATAGTACAACATGTCAACACTTGTTGGCTTATCTAATGTGAGGATCGAAGTCGCTACTCAGTCGGAAGTATTATCCAAACTAGCCTCGCTAACAATTACGGTTATATCTATCTATCTATCTATCTATCTATCTAGTTAGCTAGCTAGCTAGCTACTAACCAGCTTTTCATATAGCTCATCTGTTTATCTTTCTTTCTTTCTTTTTTTTCTTTCTTTCTTTGTCTCTTCATATCTATCTATCTATCTATCTATCTATCTATCTATCTATCTATCTATCTATCTAGCTAGCTAGCTAGCTGATAAATAATCAACTAGATATATAGCTCATCTGTTTATCTTTCTTTCTTTCTTTCTTTCTTTCTTTCTTTGTCTCTTCATATCTATCTATCTATCTATCTATCTATCTATCTATCTATCTATCTATCTATCTATCTATCTATCTTCGCTGGCTCTCTTATTCGTTAATTTTACACACACGTAAACACATACATATACACTTTCACTTCTCTCTCTCTCACACACACACATATCAAATCCTGTGCAAATACACACAAACACACGTGATTTAATATCCGAAGGCAACAGGTCTGGTATATATTTCTTTACAGTTGTGATAACAAAAAATGTTGATTAATATAACAATAATGACGCTGACAACGAAAACAGACCCCCAAATTGTTTTGGAAAGTATGTTGGAGGGAAGGTGGGGAGGAGACTGGAGCGGGTATATTGTACCACGGACTATACTGGCATAGATAGTCGAAAAGACTTTCATATATATATATATATATATATATATAAACAGACTAAGATATAAATGCACCTATAGAGAGCTAGATAAAAAGACATGCATATAAAAAATGAAGAAGTATTTTTACATAGACAAACTAGAATTATTATACATTTATATACATAAAGCAATATTTACGATTTTTCAGATAGGTTTGGAATAACTTAATTTCTTGGAACTTCGAAAGGACGCGTCGTCTCTCCTTGGATTCGGAACGCCATAAATTATACTAACGTTTGTTTAACAAGTCAAATTCATGTAAAACATGATTAACCAATGAAAAACAAACAGCACAAAAGTAAAAATATCAGAATTTCTTTCTTATTTTTTTCTCCATATCTCATTCTCTGATGCAGGTTTAATAAAAGTGAAACGTGTTAGTCTGATAAACATTTCCTGTTTGTTCTTTATTTTATCACTCTGTCGGATTCCGATCTGTATTTGATCCCAACTCATATATATTAAGAAATGGACAAGGTCCGACAATTTATTTATTAATAAGACATGCATATAAACATTACTAACACACTCCCGTCGTATTTGACGTATGAGGTACAAGCAGCTCAAATTGAAGTTTATAAGCAGTAAATTCGACCTTGTCTACCTAAAAGGTTCTTTGTGGCCCAGAGGTAAGGCACGTCAGCGTAAATGACGGTTCCGTATAGGATGCAGGTTCGAATCCTGTCAAAGAACGAATATTTTCTATGAAAATTTCTCGGACATTCAGGCCGGTAAATGTTATTTAATACTGTTTATCATAAACAGAGCATTTGCTTAAATACTTGTATCTATAAATAACAACGTTAAACATAAAAAAATGTCTTTAATAAATATTTATATATAAAGAACGTATAAATATAAAAAATGTCTTAAAATATATATTTATTTTTGTTTTGTGTGCGTGCGTGCGTGTGTGTGTGTGTGTGTGTATGTGAGGAGAGGTAGAGAAATAGAGAGAGCTAGCTAGTAAGATAGATACGAATAGATTGAGAAGGAAAGAGAGATAAATATGAACAGTGGTAGATATAGACAGAACAGAGAAATGAACAGAATGAGAAAACACACATACATACAAATAAACACACACACACATTTAAGTGTGTGTGTATGTCTATG
Organism: Acanthosepion pharaonis; assembly: GCA_903632075.3. Taxonomy (NCBI): domain Eukaryota; kingdom Metazoa; phylum Mollusca; class Cephalopoda; order Sepiida; family Sepiidae; genus Acanthosepion; species Acanthosepion pharaonis. The sequence goes on along the minus strand of CAHIKZ030002495.1, from coordinate 124,869 downwards.
TGCGCGCGCGCGTGTGTGTACGAAGGTAAGTTAAAAATTTTACGCACTCCTGCGGATAATTTTTGACTTACTAACACACTCCCGTCGTATTTGACGTATGAGGTACAAGCAGCTCAGTTCCTAGGAGCCTACAGCTAGACACCAGCACATGTGATTTGATTTTAGTGGCGAAGGTTTTGTGCAGAACCAACCACACTTCTAGAAGGCCCGAATACAGAAAACTGGTGCACTACGTGCCACAAGGTTCCCAAACGACCCTCCGCAGGTTTTGAATTCAGAGTTGTTCTTCTCCTAGACCAGTTGCCATCCAAGGCTATAGAACCCAGTCTGTCCTGCTATTTACCCATAGCTGGAGGGAGAAGAAGAGGATTCACACCTTTCCCAAGTAAGTGAATGTAATGGATTCGACTGGAATTCGAACTCGGCTCTGCGATTCCTCAATCCAAGCCGCTATCCATTACTCCACCGTGCTTCTACACACACACACACACAGACACACACACACACACATACACATAAACTCTTTCTCTCTCTCACACACACACAGTCACGCGCGTGCGCACGCACACACACACACACATAACAAATTTGCAGTATTTATGGAAAAGTTGCTCTTTCGGTGACTGGTTTAAGCAGTCATGTGAGATCACACTAAAGAAGTCAGCTGCTAACGCCTGTAAATGTGACCCCACCAGAAAGACCTGTAATTTACTTGTTTGATTTTTTGTGACAAGGAAATCAAACATCACATGATTGTACATCGGGACAGGCAAGTTTTTGACATAGGTAACTGTTATGCCATATACCTATTCTATTGTAATGGACTCTCCCACAGATAATAAGTAGCAGTCGCCAGATCGGGCTCAGTGGTGTTGAGCGCGTCAGACGATATCGGACATTGAAGTACCAACCATCACAACTAGATTGCTGCGTCAACTCTTATTTTCAAGTTCCTAACGTTTTGTACGTCGAACCTAATTTAGGACGACTTATTGAAATACAAGCCTCCACTGTGAAAACTACTCCACAACAGTAACACAGACAAACTTTATTTGTCACGTGTGTAAGAGAGGTTGTAAAAGTGAAGCTGAAATAAAGAATCATTTACGTGTCCATAGCAGAGCGTTAGCTCAGGTATAAATGATGGAAATAATAAAATTATGAATGAAAAACACAAAAAAGCTACTAAGTAAAGAGATGCTCTTCTTCTACAAAGAAGTGACAATGGTCATATATAAAAGTGGATGCCGAGGTCAACATTGAGAGGTGACAGTTTGTTTCATGCGCTCTGTGTTGACTTCAGTGTTCACTTTTATATTTACACTAGCAGCATAGCCCGGCGTTGCCCGTGCCTGATTAAAAAATCGTACGACTCATACAGCAATCGCTATCACTTGACTTGAAATATTTTTGCCCTTCCTTGCCTTTAAAGGAGTGCCCTTTGCCGTGCTGATGTTGCTACATGCCTTACTTCTTGCCTATCTCACACTGCGAATTTTTTCTAAGCTCTATACTAAACATTAAATCTGTTACGAAAAAAGAACTAAACAAAAATGAACACAAAATGATCAGCTTTAAAAAAAAGGACTCGTAACTGGAAAAACCGAATGAAAAAAGAATGTTAACAACAAATACTTTTTCACACCAAACCCAGTTCTGCGGAATCAGAATCAACGTTGAGTTTAAGCAAGCGAATGTGCCAATTGGAGTAAAGTGCCATGCAGATTTAATTTTTTCCCACTTGTGACGAATGCAGCTATCGATTTTTTTGCATGCTAGCATGCTACTAAACATTCGTGTCAGTCAGCTGTTGGCTCTCACTCTGGCCAATAGAATCTTCCTGCCTATTCGTGGCAGCCAGCTATAGGCTCTCACTCTGGCCAGTAGAAAATGGCCGCAAACTACATGAAAACTGCCGTAGAAGTATGAAAAAATCGATGGGAGTTGGGAAATGTAAAGTCTGTCTTGGCCTTGCCGCTAACTTGGAGTATGTGCATGTAAATTTTGGTGCAAATCCGTCGAAAATTGCGGCCGTGCATTCGTTACACACACACACACACACACACACACACACACACACACACACACACACACACACTTTTATAGATAGGGATATACTCTATTCCTGATAATGAGCACTTTTAGCCATAAATATAGCATACTTTAAAACTATATTTTCATCTATGTAACTGATGATCACCAGTTACTTACCATCGCCTGAAGAAGTGCAATGAAAGTATTGAAACATGGAAGCTTTGTGTAGCGATTTCAAAAGGTTTTTATTATGATTATAATAAAAACCTTTTGAAATTGCTACATAATAAAAATAATAATATATTCTTTACTTTGTATTGAGCATTTTTTTAAAAGTAAGTGCTACGAACACTGGAATTTTACTCCATCTGTTCTTTCTCTCATTTGGATATATATATATATATATATATATATATATATATATATATATATATATATATATATTCTCCTTAGGTGCTCGGCGATGTTTACTCGGCATATCAACTTCTTATGGGTCATTTCATGCCGAAATTTAATTTTCTTGGGAGCTTCAGTATTTTCTTTTACAAAAATCTGTTACTAGTAATTTATTTTTCATTTTTAAACCTATTCTTTCAGGTTTTTTTTAATCCTAGTTTTAGGATTCACTATTTGTCCGTAGCTGAGACCCTAACAGGTTCTACCGCCGCGGATCAAGGTGGACCTGGTAACAACACCAATCAAGAGGTAGTTCCACATTCCGAAGAGAGATCTTGCTGCTGGATGTAGTTCATCGTCATACCCAGGATGAATGTTTCCTCGTACAATTGGATTACAGTATTTTAAAGGCCCCCATAGCTGGCAGAATATTTTTTAAGGCCTTACCTTTGCTGAAACCAGTATATGGCTTACCACCTGTCAGGTGATTGCAGAATTGACTGCTTTTATTTGAGACTAGCAAAAGGAACAAGCCCTCTTTCAGCCATATTCTCCTTCTCATTACATTAGCAATGGATAAGATACTGCGAGGTCTTCCATTCTCAGTGTAATTGACAAACCTCTTCATGAGACAGTCTACTGAAGAATCTGAAGAAAGTGAAACGAAAGGCTTGTTCAAATATCGGCTACTCATACAGGGGTTCTCAAACGGGTGAATCTAGAGGGGAATTTCAGAGCTTCGGAGTGAGGTGGATGGAGATATTTTACTTTTTCTGTTTTTTTATTTGCAGAATTTTGTTTATTCAATTACAATACCTTGGCATTCGATTGAATGTTTTGTTTACTGAAGTATGCTTCAGTTTAATAATTAGCTTATTTAATACCTAGCTTAAATGTCGCACTCCATGTCGGCTTTTAAGCTGATCCAATCCTGAATGCGGCAACTTGGTTTCCATCCTGGCAAGGTAGCAATTCAGGCCAAGAATTAAGTTCTTCAAATCACAAACTCAATTGAGGGTGAATTCTTCAAAATCTTTGGCTCCAAATGAGGCCATTGCAAAACAGTTATTGTAGCTTCTGATGCGCTGGATGAAGTGTTTTGATTCAGCTGAGTTCCCTTCCAGAAGTGATAGCAATGTCTCTGGAGGAACTGGCAGATCTTCCAGATGTATTTTTCTTTTGTTACAGCACATCCAATATGGTTCATCTTTGAATCTGAGAACGTTACAATACTTACACTGAATGATCATTGATCCAATGGATATCTTTGGATGATATGAATAGTCACTGTCACAGTTGTATTGAAAAGCCAGCTTGGACAAGTTCAAAAAAAAAAAAAAAAAAAAAAAAAAAAAAAAAAAAAGAAGCTGCACTCTTTTTAGCATAATTGTGATTATCACTAAACATGTTCTTCATCAGGTGTTTCCACAAATATTGTTCTTCTATGGTTTGCAGTATCTGTTTGTCTCCTAGTTCCTTTGCTTCCTCTGGTGTTCCTTCTTCTCTTTTCTCTCTTTGCCTTAGAGCTCTTTTGCCTTAGAGCTCTTTGCCTTAGAGCTCTGGCTTTTGGATTTCCCATGGCATTTTGAAGAATAACTTTGAATTCCTCAATTCACTCCATGAAACTTCAAAGACTCACTTTAACTCTAATTAAAATAATCCATTTCCGGTCCAAAATCCGATTTCGGACGAAATTACAATTCAAACCGAGAATTGAGTTCAAATCACAAACTCAATTGAAGCGAGTTCTTCAAAACCTCATGTCACGAAAACACTAACTTTAATTCTGATTCCTTTTCTGATTTTCACAATACATAAAGTTTGGGATATATTTTAATCTAAATTTAAAACAATATTTTAAATTCACTAAGTTTTCGTGTTACTTTAAACTCAATATAAATGAAAAACGTTTAAAATGACTATTTTTTTTCCAACTATTTTAAAATTTGAATTTTAACTGTTCCTTCCTCACCCGGACACAAATCTCAGTGTTGGATGTTCAAGCACCAAGTGAAGGGCAGATTTTCCATTCTGGGATCATCCTGATTCCAAAAAGATATATATGTAGAGCAAGTGTGGACCGAGTTAAAGGGGTTTCAGTCACACGGACGGGCAGACAGAATTTGCCGTTAGTTTATATAGATTAGTTTTGAATTAAAACAAATTACGGTGCATGTATTCAAGTTTAAGAATCCATCAACATTTTCTATTTCTATTAAATTTTTAAAACTCCTGATAAAAATAATTCATGTAAATGTATATGTACTAATATAAAAAGAATGAAAATTTTCAATATGTGTATATTATTTGGAATGTCGCTTTTGAGCGAAATACGAAGGAAATGACCTGATTTATGGTGAAAAGTGTGCACTGGGCAAAATAAACTGAGAACTACTGCACTTGTGCATCTAAAACTTTCAATAACCACAGTGTAAAAAAGTTTTTTTTTTCTTTTTTTTTTAGGCCAGTTTGTGCATTGCCTACAGCTGATGGTTGGAGTTCATGATTTTGAATGCTAATTTTCAAAGTGAGTAGGCTCCCCTTATTGAAAAATTGGTGCAAAACAATATAGCTCGACCAATATTGGAACGCATCTTGATGATTTTGTGCCAATAAACAATTTAATCAGCTTACCTCATAATCAGATGACTCTACCTTACTTGTAATCTAATTAATTTACTTCTAATTAAATTAACTCTAATCTAAACAATTATTTACCAAAAATTAGCATATAATATCTACAGATGAATCATTGTTTGGATTCACGTTTCTTTTAATTTAATGCGTGCAATGATAATTTCTTATTGGTCCCGCTGCGCTATTCAGTCCTCTCTTGGCCTAAAAGATTTGTAAATGCTGTAGAAATGGTATTAATACAAATTTCATAAATAAAACGGTTTGATAGACGATGTGTAAGAATCGTAGAGCTGTGTAAAATAGGAGGGTATTCCACTGATCACTAGTTTGAGTCTCGGTAATCGACATTGTTATTTTTATTGATTTAATTTTAAAAATATACTTTTTTAATCTTTTAACTCCAAGCAAGGAAATAAAACCACTAAGAAGCAAAGAGTTACCGGGGCGAGAGAACATGAAAAAGATAGAAAAAAAAAAACATTATTAAAGCGAAAGCACAATAAAAGAACAGAATATAAAAAATAACGATTAACATGGCATTTAAAATTTTGAAGATCAAATTTAACCAGAGAGCAAGAAGCCGGAAGAGAGCTCCACAAGTGAGAAATGTTATAGAAGAAAATGTTAGCATAGAACATACGGTTACATGTAGCCATTTTAACTGTAAAATGATGAGACCTTACCGCCAATCTAGTACTGCGCTTAAAATTATAAAGTCTAGGTATCGTAGATGAAAGCTCAGCAAAAAATTACCATTAAAATATTTATAGAAAAGGCACAGGGAAGCTACGTTACAGCGGTAGGAATGTGATTGAAGTTTATATGCCAGGTTGGGACAAATAACATTGCAGATTCTTCTTTGTATTCTAAACACATAACAAAAGCACCAGACCAGCAATATTCAATGCATGGACGATTGGTAGACTTATATATGTTTAAGAAAGATAACAAATGTTTTTATCTTTGTCTAGAATATTTTGGTTAATATCTTCTGTATGAACCCACATGTTTTGGACAGATGGTATAATGTAAACAATACTCCGAATTTAATTTCTCAGGACTAAAGAAATTCAGCTAACACCTTAATCATGTCTTCTTCTTATCAGCGGGAAGTGGATAGTGGTGATTTTACTGAATCTTGATTAAATTAATTCTGGGTACGATTCTCCTTGAAACTGTTCTTAAATTCATTTTATTATTTAAAATATAATTTTTAGCCTGTTCCTTTTTTTCTTTTGTTCTCAAACATTCAACTTACACTCCTGAGAATTTTGATAATTATTATTCAATTAATAGTCTCTTCAAATCACCATCCTGTCATTTTATGCAATTAAACGTTTAAACATGTTCAGTGCTGTTACACAGAAATACGATAACCTTTCAACTTGTAAAGTAGACAAGCATTCCAAACCCTGTCAAATGCCTTCGAGATATCCAAAGCAAGATTCATTAGTCTTATCTAAAGCTTGATAGACTCTTTCAGCAATAATCTTTAATACATCAGCAGTTGATCTGGAGAAGTGAAAGCCATATGAAGTGAGATGCTTAACCAATTCAGAGCCTCTAGTACTAGAGGTAAAAGGCTAATAAGTCGATAGTCAGAAGAAGCAGAGTGTTCGCCTCAGTTCTTAAAGACTGGAACTGCAGAAAACGATTTCCAAAAAGCAGGAAAGCAAGAAGCGGCAAGACACTTATTGCAGACTTTAGGAAACACAGGAGCCAGATAAGCAACATATTTTTAAGGACTATTGCAGGGATAAAATCAAGTCCACTGCTTTTTGGGGATCCAGTTTTGTAGATTTCATAAATGAAAATGTAGTTGGTTAGATTTTCTAACTCTACTTCTAACACTTTGTGTACTTCTTGTGTGTGTGTGTGTGTGTGAGAGAGAGAGAGAGAGAGAGAAAATAGAGATAGATAGATAGCGAGAGAGAGAAATAGAGATAGATAGATAGATAGAGAGAAATAGAGATAGATAGATAAACAGAGATAGATAGATAGAGAGAGCGACAGAGAGAGAGAGAGAGAGAGAGGGAGAGAGAAATAGCGATAGACAGATAGATAGAGAGAGAGAAATAGAGATAGATAGATATAGAGAGAGAAATAGAGATAGATAGATAGGGGGAGAGAGAGAGAGAGAGAGAGAAATAGAGATAGATAGATAGGGAGAGAGAGAGAGAGTGAAATAGAGATAGATAGATAGGGAGAGACAGAGAGTGAGAGAGAAATAGAGATAGATAGATATATATATATAGAGAGAAATAGAGATAGATAGACAGAGAGAAATAGAGATAGATAGACAGAGAGAGAGACAGAGACAGAGAGAAATAGAGATAGATAGAGAGACAGAAAGAGAGAGAGAGAAATAGAGATAGATAGATAGATAGAGAGAGAGAGAGAGAGAGAGAGAGAGGGAGACCATCCTCAATATTTCAGATTGTTTAATATATAGCCAACGTTTCTAGCTTATTTTAAAGGAGTGTACACAATCAGCCTCGGGTGAATGCATTGCTCATTCGGTTGTGCTGACTATCTTGGATTTAACAAAACGATGTTCATTAAATGCAGTGATCTGCAGAACTTGCTTCTTCTTTACAAAATGTGGTATTTATCGGATTTAAGGAACTATCGAGTTTAAGAAAAACACTCTCTCACCAATTAGTTCTTTAAATTGAGGTTTTACTATAGACTATTAAAAATACCAACCGTATGTCACTTTTTTCAGCGCTTACTCTTCCTTACACACAAGCACTGCTCAAATATATATAATTATGCATACACCATAACCATTTTCAAGAAGAAGAAAATGGCTTCAATTTTTAATAATTACGAAATCATACTTATTATAAAACCCAGGTTGTGTGTGTGTCTGTTCGTTTATATATTGGATCGGATTTCCTACATTTTCCAACCGATTTCAACAAAACTTCACAGGACTACGTAAAATTACATTGCGGTGGTTCTGACAGTGCCCAAAAGTGGAAAAATACAATTGTTTTTGCACGAAATCAATTTGAAAACACGATTAAGAGGCATCGCTGTCGCGAGAATGAAAGGGGGACAACTCATATCGAGTTATACTTATTATAAAACCCTGGTTGTGTGTGTGTGTGTGTGTGTTCGTTTATATATGCGATCGGATTTCCTACATTTTTCAACCGATTTCAACAAAGCTTCATTTTTTTTTTTTGGCAGGTAGTGTTTCTTATTGTCTTGCACACTTTTTTTCTTTATTTTTACATTCAGAATGCTTTAAAAATTCCATTTACAAGACAATTGTTTATAATAAAATTCTATTCAATCGGTAGACTCATAACGATTGAAAACAATGTTTTTGTTTGAGTTTGGGTTTGACCAATTCGTAAAAAAAAACAAAAGCAAAAAAAACTAATTAAGACATGCGTGTCCGTCAACCTTAAACAATAATCTTTGTTAATTTTATTTTTCAGTCTTTATGATGGTCGATACTTGATCTATCTCTTACTGTTACATCCCCGGGCAACCCCGGGCTATACTGCTAGTTTTATTATAAAAACCGACAAGAAAACAGTTATTTACAAACATCACAAAAACGAGATTACAAATGAATAACAAAACAGGTATTTTTTAAAAAAAATTGATTAATGAATTATTTTCATAAAGCAAGTACTGAAAAGTTGGGTAGGATATAAGGAACAAGCTGGTGGATATAAATAATGTAACTGCAAATATTTGATGTCATAATTTCACATAATATGCAAATTGGTTATCTCCATAAAGCAAGAAACAAGTTGGGCAAGACATTAGACATATGCTGGTGGATATAAATAATGTAACTATATTTATTTACTGGCATAGTGTTGTGGTGTCCTCCCACTAAAGAATCTATGTTGGAATCTTCCGCCTACTATAAGATTAGTAGGAGAGAAGGCCTTGGGGAACAGTCGACCAGACTATTTATTTCTGCCGAACTCTCTTGCCTCGAGCAGAGAGGAACTAGGACGAGGCTTTGCCGCAGGGCAAAGTTTCGTCCGGGGAGGTAGACAGTCCCTGAACATGTTTAGGCGGGTTCAAAGGAAATATTTTTGGCCGAGGCTACGGGCTCTGAGTACCCACAATAAACCGGCCTTGTGCCACATACACCTTCGTGGGGTGGGGGCTGTTAAATATTAACAGTCGACCAGAGTGTTCATCTGTCAAACTCGATTAAGATTAGTAGGAGAGAAGGTCTTGGGGAACAGTTGACCAGACTATTCATTTCTGCCGAACTCTCTGCCTCGAGCAAAGCTTCGTCCGGGCAGGTAGACAGCCCTTGAACCCGTTTATACGGGTTCTAAGAGAATATTTTTGGTCGAGCCTACGGGCTCGGAAAACCCACGGTAAACTCGGCCTTGTGCCACATACATCCCTCGTGGAGGGGACTGTTAAATATAGTAGTCGAATAGATTTGACGCTGGGTCAACCGACACACACTCACTAGTCATGTAATACTCTTCTGTTGTATTTACTGTTTAATATATGATATATCTGTTACACTTGTTTTGTTATTTCTTAACCATTTACTTGGTCACAACATCTTAATCTATTCGACTGTTCCCCTAAGGCCTTCTCTCCTATTAATCTTATAGTAGGCGGAAGAGTCCAACATAGACTCTCTAGAGGGAGGACATCACAACACATAGTTTCATGCAATATGCAAATTGGTTATCTTCATAATTTCTGGGAGCTTTAATAAAGAAGGTGGGCTTTGAGAATTTGACACTCACACGACATATTGAATGCAAAAGAGGAAGAGTGACGCCGCGAATAACCCCCTTAACAAGATTAATCAAATTGAGTATATTTCTGAAACCTAATCTCTAATCCTAAATATTTTTTGTCGCTGAAAGCCAATACACAATCTGATTGAAGAGTAAATCTTAAAATATTTATAATTTATTTACTATCTATAATTTTTACAAGAAATAGATATGAGAGAAAAAACGTTTAGCATGGGTTTTTTTTATTAAAATTCGATATAGGCGTCACATTTCACTGCCAGCTTCACGAGGCGCCCAGGAAAGGCGCCAACTGATTTCACCAGCAATTCTCATGGTATGGACTTCTTGTATTCGCCCTACAACTTCTTCCAATGATTTGGTTTGGTGTAGTAAACTTGTTTCTTTAACCAAGCCCAAAAAGTGACCGGATGTTAAGTTTAATCACCCTATACATTATTTACGCCAAATATATTTTTATAATTCTGAAACCAAATACTATTTACGGTCTTGAAATCTACAAAATATTTTTAATATCTTGCTAACTTTACAAGATGGTAATTTTCAAAAGCGACAAACTTGATCTGGGTCTTATTTGAATTGTTCTTTACCGAGAATATTGAAACTAAAAAACGCGCATCGTTCAGTTTTAGGAGTTCTTTAACGATAGACATTCACGCAACACTTGCTTTATTGAAAGCCGTTTCGTTTGTTGACGGATATAGATTAACGGTAGCCTCGTCATGCCTGTAACTGTGAAGATAAAATGAATTCATTAATGACAATGAACAGACAGAAAGATAAATACTATGCTCCTTGAATTGAAAAAGGTTTGTGTTTAAGCCAATCAATAAGTGCCAATTAATCTGTGTAGAGTTTAAATATAAAAATGTGTGACTGTTGCATATCTGGTGAAAAAATATTCCGCCCATAAGTTCTGATTTAAATTAACTTTATGTTACCATTGAATTAATCAATGGTAACATAATTTCACCTGAATAGATAGATAGTAACAGACTGAGATAGATTTTAAATTTTATGGTAATTCGACCTTGCTAACCTGACGATTCATATTTTCTATTCAAATTTCCTGATATTCAGGCCATCAAATCTATTTATACTTTTTATTATAAACTGAGCATTTATTAAATATTTGATTCCTGTAATCTATGAACAATATATATATATATTAATTTATAAGAGAAAAACAAGAAAAATCTATTCCATACCTGATTCAGGAACAGACGAAAATGTGTGTAAAAATATAAGAACTGTTTAACAGAAATTTATAAAACAAGGATCTTTTTTCAAAAAACAGGTTCGGGGTTTTTGTATATTATTTGAATTGTTCGCGAATTATGGATTTCTTTAAATTAAATCATTAACCTTGTATTTGTTTTTTGTATGAATAATGAATTTGTAAATTATATGAAAATTATTTAAATATATATATATATATATAAAATCAAATGCATAAATATAAATAAGTGTACGTGTAAGTGTTCACATGTAAATACATACATATATCCTTTGGTGTAAAGATAACAGTGCCCAATGATAAATAACAGAGCTGTTAAGTATATATTAATTAAAATACATAACACTCTGCGCCGACAGTTCGACTCAGAGTTTCAAGCCTAATGTAATATTCAGGTAATGATCTTGTTACACACACACATATTTAAACACCATATATATATATATATATATATATATATATATATATATATATATAGTTATGAAGAACTTGGTAATCCGTATGGGTAATCCCAAGGAGGATGAAATCCTGAGAGCTCAATGTAAATCCAGAGCTAATATTAAAGTGATCTTTTTTTCTTAATATATATTTTATATATATATATATATATATATATATATATATATATATTATATATATTCTGTTTATACGTTTATACGTCGAAGGTGTGTGTTTATAAACAGTAATTCGTACGCTTCTCTGTGGCTGAATGGTTAACAGCACGTCAGGTCAAATGACGGTTCCCATAAGTGTTACAGGTTTGATTCCTGTCGCAGAGCGAATATTTTCTACGAAGGCCAGTAAATGTAATTAATACTGTTTAATTAAAAATTATTTACTTAAATAAATTATATCTATAAAAATAACTCTTAAGCAGAAAAAATATTAAATAATTGTCGGTCTTAATCCATTTCATTATATATATATATATATATATATATATATATATATATATATATATATATATATATATATATATATATATAGCACGGTGGAGTAATGGATTGATGAATCGGAAAGCAGAGTTCGAATTCAAGTCGAATCCATTACATTCGCTTACGTACTAATACCCTTGAGAAAAGTATGAATCCTCTTCTTCTCCCTCCAGCTATGGATAAATAGCAGAACAGACTGGGTTCTGAGCTCGAAGCCTGTGGAGGGTCGTTTGAGGACCTTGTGGCACGTAGGTCTCTGTATTCGGCCCTTCAAAAATTGTGGATGGTTCTGCACAAAGCCTTCACCACTATAATCAAATCTCATGTGCCGGTGTCTGGGCTGTCGGTTCCTAGGAACTGATATGATTGACCCTCATACGTCGAATTCGACGGGAGAATCGAGCCGAGATATATATATATATATATATATATATATATATATATATATAAGAGCCATTGGTGCTTTGGGTATAATTCAACTCCCTTCCGAGTAGATCGTTTTTCTCTATTAGTTCGTATACCGCCTTGTACGGTTATAGCGTTTGTAAAGATCTGTGATATTATGTAAGGTCCTGGTCTTAAGTTTATTATCGAGAATTATGAGATTAACGCACTCCTAATGCATTTTTCTCTTAGCCAATCTTTTTCAGTCTTGGTCCAACGAACATTTATTAAGTCGACATTGGGGTTGGATATATTGCGATGATTTACCGGTGCCTTTAAATTAGTTGCCTCTACAGAAACGCGATACCTAAAGATTAAAATGAATTTTAATCAATGAAAAATCTTTCTTGAAACTTTTATTTTACTTTTAATTTCAAGCTAATAGATTCAATTTAATACTTTGCTCTATTTTAAAAACTAATTTAAATTTACTAGAAGGAGGTTTTGTTTTGAAATCGCCAAAAATATTTGATTTTAGCCATCTGTCATCACAATGTATCTATTTTTATTAAAAAAATCTTTAAAAATACTTTCCTGAAACTTTATTTAAGAAATATTAGCTAATTTAAAGTATAATTAATTTGATTTGAAACAAATATTACTTACTTTAAGTTTAAAATATCGCAGTAATGCATTTTTAACATGGTGGTAGCTGTTTATTCAAAGTGACAGATTGAATGACAGACGTAAGTGAGACTAATTTCTTCTACGATGGACATATCAAATTACTTAAGGAATATAATAAGAGCGTCATTTTTTAGATAATTTTTAACTACTCAGTAATCTTAAAAATATTTTTCGTAATCTAATGTTTTTTATTTTTAAATGAATTTATAGTATAATTTGACTATAGTATATCGCTTGTTGTTTCTACTATAGTTATGAACGTCTTGTTTATATTTTATATTTATATAAAAAAAAAAACGTCCGTGTTTACAAAATTTGCTGAATTGTAGTAAGCTTTTTTCATTTATGATTAGTAAATATAGTTTTTAATTAATAAAAAAATATTACCTAACTGGTACAAAATAATACAGAAATTTAAAAGATTTAAAACTTTATAAATTATTCTACTTAAAATTAAAAAAATTGAAACAATTCTTGTAAAAATTCATTATTCATCGAAAAAGATTTTTAAGACAATAGTGTCTATTCCATAATATATATAATCAATTAAAAGCTTTTATAAATAGATAATGTCTTAGCTTTATTGACTATTTAATTTTACGATTCAGGGCAGATTTTCGGTAACTAGAGGTCCTGTTTTATAAAATAAATAAATAAATAAAATAAAGAAATAAAAAAAAAAATAAATAAAATAAATAAAATAAATAAATAAATAAATAAAATAAAGAAATAAAATAAAGAAATAAATAAAATAAATAAATAAATAAAATAAATAAATAAATAAAATTGGTGATTTAAATTTTCCAAACAGTTCTGCGTATAACTAATATAGACATTAAGCTAAACAAAGTAAGAAACGAAAATTTCCTTAGAAAAAAAGAAACGATTGGTGGACTGCTGGGCAATAAGTATCCTCCTAAACTGCGTCTAGAGATTATATGCAAAAGAGGTATTGTCAAATATTTTATGTAAAATTCATAGATATGTTTATCCAATGAAATAATTTGTACTATTATGTATAGCAAGTAAGCATGAAAGGAATTAAGTCCCAATTTTCAATTTCAGATTGATATTTAGTATTTTTTCAGTAATTATAGCAATTTGCAGTGTCAAGAGATTATTTGCAAGAACTAGAATTTAGTATTATGGCTCGTAAAAAAGAACTAACAATGAATAAAAAGAACTATATAATCAAAGAAATTAACAAAGGAAAGTTTTCGCTTCAAATTTCTAAGGATTTGAAAAGGGATCATCGAACAATCAAGAAAATATGTCAAATGGGAATTCAACCAAGGAAAAAAAAGTCTCCGGCTGAATTCAGGAATTTAACAAAGCGAGATCTATCACATATCCGAAGAGAATTAATAAGAAACCTAAAAGCGTCAAGTGCGTTCATATTTGAGGCCGCTGGAGCTTCTATGGTGTCAAGGGAAACAAGGTGTAAAACATTAAGGAAGTTTGCTGATGTAAAAAATCGAATAAAGAAACCCATTTTAACAAAAAAAAAAAAACCATAAGGAAAGAAGATTGCAGTGGGCAAAAAAATACATGAAAACTGATTTCAGTAAAGTGCTTTTTACAGACGAATCAAGGATCACCCTCGATGGGCCCGATGGATGGGCTCGAGGATGGGTTTGCAAGCAACATGACTCAAGAAAATTTTTTAAACGCCAACAAGGCGGCGGTGGGATCATGATATGGGCTGGGATTATTGGTAATAAGTTCGTGTGTCCATTTAAACTGAAAGACGGGGTTAAAATGAATTCCAAAAGTTACTGTGATTTTCTAGAGCAATATTTCTTTGAATGGCTTGATAACCAGTCTTTAGCCAAGTGTAGATCTATGATCTTTATGCAAGACAAAGCACCAAGTCATGCATCAAAGTTTACTAAATCCTGGTTGAAAGAAAAGGAATTTGTTGAAGATTCTCTTATTGACTGGCCTTCAAATAGCTGTGACTTGAATCCCATTGAGAACCTGTGGAGCACCCTCAAGAGAGATTTATTCTAATGGAAGGCAATTCAACAGCAAGTGTGACCTCTGGGAGTCAGTTAAAGTTGCTGCAAACAACTTACCAGCCACTAAAATTGCAAATCTAACATCAGATGTTGACAATAGGCTGCTAAGAGTTATTGAAAAGAAAGGAGCATTTGTGCAATAAATTTTCGGAGGTTCTTATTTTTTGTTAATATATCTTTTTATTTTTAAAATAAAATTTTTTTTTTTTTTTTTTTTTTTTTTAAGAAATTGAAATTGAATTTGTTCTAAAATCTTTTCATATTATTTTTTTTACATTAGTTTTACAAGGTATAATAATGTAAAAGTATCAAAATAAATAGTTGCAAATAAACTACTGACAGTCAAATTAGTCTGTTTTGTTAACTTAGTAAAATTTTTTTCCAACCAAAAACAATAGTTTTCTCTATCACTATATATCTAAGTTAATAATATTGAGTAGAATCTAAACATCATAATAGGACTTTTAACATTAAAGACACAACTCTTTATACCAATTCATAACTTGCATATAATCTCTAGACGCAGTTTATATGACAGTGAATGCTAAACAATTTCTTCACAAGTAAAAATGAAACGTGCAGGCCAAGAACATGTTGTTCTAAAGAAGGATGCAAAAAATAACACACATGACTAACGAGAAAATCTGAATTAAAATGTAAACAAAAAAGGACACTTATGTTTAAGATCAGAAAAAGCCAGTTGAACTTTCCGAAATACATGAGAAGGAAAGAGGGCTTGGAGAATCTGACACTCACAGGACATATTGAAGGTAAGAGAGATCGAGCGAAACATTGAGTAACGTACCTTATGAGATTGTGTAAAGGGATGGCATATAATTGACTGGGGGGAATTTTAAGGAATAGTAAAAGGAAAAAAAACTTAGAGCTACAAAGGATAAGAAGATGTGGAGAGCCATGACATGGAGGAATACGGAACATTGAAGAAGAAGAATACTTATTGGGCTTCAGTGTGCCAGGGTATCTTAAGATTTGAAGTAATTCTCATTAATTATTTTCTCGAAATTTTTAAAAATTGAATAAGTGTGTGTGTGTGTGTGCGTGTGTGTATAACAGATATAAAAACATGTTTTTTACCAAGATTTTCTAAAAGAGTAATATTTCTAAAATACTTTAATTCATTCGTCAATAAGTACTATTAAATCAATGTGCTTTACATCGCAAAAAGACGCTAAAATTTCCAATACTAATCTTTGGTTCCCACTGCCGACGCAAGAAAAACAATATTTTTAACCAAAATTTCGAACCTTCTAAATCGTATCAAAAATATAGTTTAATAGTAAAAATTCCTTTGGTCTTTCCTCTTAATAATAACAAAGATATTGACAATAAGACTTTGTTTTTATTACGTTTTGGACATTTTTCATCGTGTTATGCTCATTTTTTTAACGAATCTGTGGAGGAACCTAATTTAAAATGTTTTTTTAGCTCACCTCTGCGATGTTGATATAGTTTATTTTTGAAGGTTAAGTTGAGTATTTTGTACAATTTCTTTTCTATATTCTTGCCTCTGTCCTGTTGTCGTTGCTATTTTTTTGGTGCTAAAAATCTCTTATTATTTTGGAGGTGATGTTGATGAATTACATGTTAATGTTGGATAAATTATATTCGATGGGTGGCTGATGATAAGAGATCTACTTTCTAAGATCCTAAGTCAAGCTGAATGCAGCCTCATCATTCAAACAAGTTTTTGTACCTGTTGTAGAGTAACTAGCAACCTTTCTGCACTTTACTAGATCGCCTGGCTCATAGCCTTAAATAATCTACGATTAAGGACTTCAGCAGTTGATTAATAAGTTGATACTAAGCTGATTAATATTCGGACTGATCTTACTTCATTTGGCTATAAAGCATTTGACACTCCGCTATTCCCTGTAACTTATTGTTCTGTTTTTTTTTGTTTTTTTTTTTTTTTTGTATGTACCTGTTAGCACCTGATACTGGTGTTTTTTTAAAGCATTACGCCCCAATTTTCTTTTAAACGTGAATCCACTAGGATGCAAATATTTTTGCAGAAGATTTGGAGCGAGAGCAGATAGGAGTGATAGAAGAAAGGATGAGGAGAAGGATAGTGGATAGATCAAGGCAACTGGAGATGTTGAATTACATTTGAATAGTTGGAGATTATAGCTCTCAGGGAAATAGTAATAGGGAAGGGTGTTCCACAAGCGAGAAGTGCGAGGTATGAAGCTATTGGAGTAGAAGAGACGGCTACATTTAAAAGTTTCTACAGTGAAAGGGTGAGAGCGGGATGCCAGCCTCGCAGGGCGCTTGAATTCATGAAGTCTAGGAACCAGTGAAAGCAGCTCATTGGAGTGTTGAATAAATATATTAAGTACTCATTCTTCTCTGCGTATCATTCACCTCAACGATACAATAGTACCAGTCCAGTAGGAAGTATTCACTGGTGTGAATCATTCGACTTCGGGAATCTGTTGGTTTTTGAGTTGTTCTTTGCAAATCCAAATACACAGTCTTTAACACATGTCTTTTTTCTGATAGTTTTTTCTTTGCTCTGTCTTGTTACGCGACCGATTTTTTTTACTTCCTGATGCACGTACATATATTTGCATATTGTCTCTTTAACCTGTAAATGAAAGGGTGTGTTGTGTGTGTGTGTGTGTGTGTGTGTGAGAGAGAGAGAGAAAGAGAGCGAGAAAGAGAGACAGAGAAAACATTTTCTTCTGGTTTAATTATAAATAAAGGCTTAAAAAATGTATGCAAACTTTGACATGGCACCGTTCGTCAACTTGCGTTCTTTTCAGATTTGAACTTTAGTATTACTAATGTCTTCCAGGCTTAGCTCTAAACAAGGAAAGTTCATCCTGAAACGCAGCTGGAAGTATGAAGATGCAATTGATGTTCAAAGACGGTATGGAAGAGAGTTTCATTCAGATCCACCCACGCGGCTTACAATCTCACGGATTAGAGAAGTTCAAAGCGGATGGTACTGTACACAATTGGGTGATAATTAAGTAATAAATATCAATTGAAGACAGCAGTAAAATGGTATGGATAATTGTCATTAAAAATGACAATTACAATATTCTGTGTGGTTTCATGATCAACTATGAGCATGAAGTATTGTACCGAAAACCATGCATTGTGATGGCAGATAAAGAAAGAACATGCATCATCATGAATACTGTATGCACCGGAGACAATAGAGTGACAAGGAAGAAACACAGGAAAACTAGGATAGCTTAAGACAGGAAGTGTAGAAATGATGGTCAATTAAGCGAATTGAAATAGATTCGCCTATCGTCCAGTTCGCACACAATAAACAATCGCGCGGGTGTCATCGTGTTTTCGGAGTTTACGCGGAAATCACTGCCTCCACCGCGGCCTATTTGGTGGCCATCCTCATTCGACGAGTGCACAGCTATTATATATATTATACAAATATGCCCGTCTGAATATAAAAAATGTAATAATATTTTTTATTCATGTCACTTCAAGCAAGGAGTAGTCTGGTCCGAAAGTAAAGCATATGATATCACAGGTGCTTGAAGAAGGCCGATGTGTACAGCGACCGAAACGAATGTGTATAACAACAAAGATGAGCATGTTGGTCCGAATAGCAAAGTATATAATATGACAGACGTCTGAAGAAGACCGGTGGGTACAGTAGTCGAAACTTTATGAATATAACTACCAAGATGAGCATGTTGGTCCAAATAGCGAAGCATAAATTGTGACAGACGTCTAAAGAAGGCCAGTGGATAGAACAGTCGAAGCGTTATGAATATAAAAACCAAGATGAACATGTTGGTCCGAATAGTAAAGCATATAATAAAGAATAAGCCGAGTTGAACCTAACAAAACGACTCACACACGCATTTACAAATGAAAATAATCTAGCTTAAGAATCAGTTTGCTGTTGTTATCTGATATGCAACCGGCTTTTAAGAACAAACGAATTAGCAAGCCGAGATCGATAAGCCTTATCTTAAGGACGATGATGGCCGTCGATTGAAGCAGAGGGTGTGGAGAAGAGGAACAAGTTGTAGCCTCTTTGCGTGCTTAATCAAGACCTTTGATCAATATCGGCTCAGGTTGGACGTTCGAATAGGGAGTTTACTAGCAACGTATCCAAGCTTGTTTGGAAGTTCAAACAATAACACTGATACAATTGAACGGCTGTGTCCATAGGTTTTATACAAGTGGGATCATTAATTTTGATGGAACTAATTTCTTGAAACTAGAGATTCTTTACGTGTTCTGCCACCAATTCACACAAACTACTAGTTTACTCCCTGTTTTCTCCCTGCTTTTCTTTCTTTCATTATGTCGTGCGTCAAATTTTTCAGGTCGTCTTTCCTCCATATGTGTCAGAGAAATCTCATTTGCATCTTTCTGATTGTTGGCATATTTCCTTGTAACTCTTATTTCACTTAAAATGTGCACGTCGTTAGCTCTCTCCATGGTATTTTCAGCATATATATGTGTATGTATGATATACATAATTACGTATCTATCTATCTATCTATCTATCTATCTATCTATCTATCTATCTATGTGCGTGTGTGTGTGTTTGTAAGGTGTATAATCGAAAGACGAAACTGTGTAAGGAAAATGCGTTGTGATTTCTGAGGATAAGAAGGGTAATAAATTACCTTATCAGATTCGACGGTGAGAAACCACAAACTATTATATATATATATATATATATATATATATATATATATATATGTGTGTGTGTGTGTGTGTGTGTGTGTGTGTGTGTGTGTTGTGTGTAATCATGTAACAGCAAAACTGAACAAATCGGGTAACAGCATATTCCTGAAAATGTTTAATATACAAAAAAATAATAAACTAATCGAGTTTCTATTTTCCAGGTTTTCAAATAAGACGTTTAGCCATCTTGACACCGTTTGATGTAAAAATCACTGAAAGACCCTTTGAGTTATTCAGCTAGAAAGAGAACGGGTTAAAATCGTTTGGTGTCAGCCCTACTGTCTTCCCAAATGAGCAACGCTGAGAGGAAAAAGATAAGGTCTTCAGTAATGGTACCAATATTCATGCTCTCGCTTCCATCTTCAAAGTCCATTCAAGAACCATCAAGAGAACGGTAAATAAGTTTAAAAAAGAGGGAACAGTAGAGAGGAAAACTGGATCTGAATCACAACAGGAAGCGGGATCATAATTTCAACTTAGAGCTAAAGAGATCAATTAGAAAAGATCCAACTCAATCCATAAGACATTTGGCACGTGAGAGAGAAGTTTCACCTATGACAGTCCAAAGAGCAATGAAAAGAGACTTGAAAATGAAATCGTACGTGAAACCTGTGAGGCACCTTGTTACTCCAGGACAGAAAGCTAGAAAGTTAGAGAGGGCGAAGATCATCTTGAATAAGTTGGAAAATGATCCTGGAATAATATATATATATATATATATATATATATATATATATATATATATATATAATTTTAATTTATTTTAATCTTTCGTGAGCTTCCGATCCTTAGCTATGATTAATTAATGATGAACATGTCATTTTCGTTTATGATCGATTTCATCACGATTCTTCTGTTAAGCTTGGAGAATAATTATACATTCTTATTGTTCAAAAGAAGAGTCCAATATCGTGTAAAAAACCTGGAAATTCCAGTAAGATATCTTTTAATCATTTCTAAGATACAACGTTTCAAAGCTTAATCTAACAAATTGGACAATTTTGATTATACAGATTTACCCATTATGTAAGAATATATATATAAGAGATATATATAAGAGAGATTTTCTGGTTCCAAATTAGAGCCTGTGTTAATGTATATAAAATAGACCAAACCCGGATATAAGAAACCCGGATATAAGAGACTTCTTCTCCGGTCCCGACAACTCTTATATCCGGGTTTGTCTGTATACGATTTGTACCATTTTTGCTGTTACTTCCGGTATATATATATATATATATATATATATATATATATATATATATATATATTGTGTGTGTGAATGTGATCAACCTTATTGCCAATATTGTTATCATTTTATTTTTTATTCTTCAGATTTCATTAACTATTAAATCTTCACACAAACACGCACACACCTGCACACACACACACACACACACACACACACACACACACACACACATATATATATATATATATATATATATATATATTACTGACATTTAGAAAAAGTTCATGGAAGTATATTTTGGAAAATAATATCCGATAATGCATTTCGCCTATATGTCTTCATCAGATGGATAACAAAAAATGTGTTGTGTGTGTAAGCATCTGTGCGTGTTTAAAATAATTAAATCTTATATTTATTTTTCCCAAGCATTGCATTATCGGATATTATCTTCGTAACATACTTTCATGAATGTTTTTTCCATCTGTCAATAACTTATTAGTCTGTCGGTATTACATACCCATATTTATTACACACACACATAGAGACACACACAAGCACACGCACACACTCATCCCGGCTTGAAGCAATTGAACGTCTAGCCACATTGAGGAGCTGTGAATACAAAGGGAAACAGTATAATGTGCATTGACAATATATATATATATATATATATATATATATATATATATATATATATATATATATATATTATATAATGGAAAAGTCCGACAATTATTTTTAAGACATTATAAAAAAAGAATGTATAAACATAAAATGTCTATTATTTACATTAGTCGGACTATTGTCCTCATCTTTGTCGCCATATTTGTCACAACGTTTCGGCCGTTGTACGCTCCGGCCTTCTTCAGGTGGTTGGAATTTCGAACTGAACCCTTTATTTCGATCAAAAAAATTAAGACTGTTCTAATTCCACGTGCCATGTTTGATGGATGTCAGTTATCAGTTATCTCCTTCTAATTTTTCCCTCTGAAAGTTCTCCACTGCCTTAACCAGGAATTGAACTCACCTTCTTTGGGTCTGTCACTGGATCTAACCAACGCCTTTATCCACTGTGCCATGTGTCCTTGAGGATAAAAAATGTCTTAATATATATATATATATATATTAGACTCGTTAAAAAATTTGTTAATTTTATATCAGCCCTCTCTAAGTAAATTTCTGAAAATTTAAGTATGGAATTAACCACACACACACACACACACACACACACACACACACACACACACATATATATATATATATATACATATATATAATCAATATATATCATAAGACAATAATGCCATAAAGACGAGAGAGGCTACTGGGATCTTGAAACAGAATTAGAAGGCTTTAGAAATTTTTGTTTTAATCCAGTCCTAAACAGGAAACAAGACATAAGCCTCTATTTCTGTTTAAAAAGTCCATGGAGGAGTTGAACCAAAAAAGACTCAATAACAATGGTCGAGTACTCGAAAGCAAAAGAACGTTCTCTTCTTGCTCGTATACTGCATTGTTCTATTTTTGTTCATGTTTAGTCCGCAGTCTTATTGACAAGAATTGCGAGATTAATGCGCCTGCGCATGCGAGCACAGAGACATACACGCATACGCATATGCATACACACACACACACACACACACACACATATATATATATATATATACATATATATGAAGACAAAAGATTTCTTGTCCTCTGAGGCAAATCACTTGATACAGTTTCTCAGAGGACGAAACGAGACGGCTAAGATAAGTTTTCCTTTTGCTTTTATTCATATTGTAATTGTACAGATAAAGTCTATTTGAAATTTTACACACACACACACACACACACACACACACACACACACACACACACACACACACACACATTGTATATATATATATATATATATATATATAATATTGAAAATTAAATTTTTTCCTCTTAAATTTATCAAAATAAAAAATTGTGATAAAAATTTTTCTTAACAGAAAACAAAAAAAATTTTGGCTAAGATAAGTTTTCCTTTTGCCTTTATTCATATATTTTTATGAAATACAGATAAAAATCTATCTGAAATTTTTTTTACACACACACACACACACACACACACACACACACACACACACATTCATAAATATATATATATATATATATATATATATATATATATATATATTTTTTATTTTTGTTGACATTGTATTTTTTAAGATTTTCACGTGCGCACAAAAAGAAATTGACATCAACAAAGCTCAGTCCGATAAAATATAAATTAAAACGCGTCGCTAAAAATTTTCCAATTTGTTTTATTTTTCTAAATATATACTAATAAACACACGCAAACACACAACACACACACACAATATAAAACCAAAACAAAAACATTTATTTAATAAATAAATATTTTATTTCCATTTAAGCGGAGGAAACTCAAACTGTTTGTAAAGAGAGCTTGAGGATTTACTCTTGTTCAACACATTCTTACAGAGCCGTCAATAATCTTAAAAAAATTCAAAAAAAAAATTACTTCGATCCTCACTTTTACATGCTTTCATTTTTTACAACATCTGAGGTCTGCTTACATGGTGTAATATAAAGCATAAAAATATGTCTGGTCGATTATTTTTCATAATCATTTTTTTTTTTAAAAAATCATTCAAAAATAAAAAAAAGTTCAAACAAATGTTTGAGGTAACATTTAATTTAAAGGAAAATTTAATGTAAAGACAGATTGAAGACATGATTTATTTTTTTATTAAATAACAAATTTAAGAATAATTATTAACACGCAAAATAATGAATGAATTACACAAAGAGCATTGTGTGCCAAATGATGACCAATAAGATGTGTGTAAAAATAATCAATTCAAATGAAATTTTTTACAATCAAAATTATAATGCTGCATAAGGTCTTCAGAAAAGAAAACTACATATAAAATGTAGAAAAGGAGAAAAGTTGTAAGTGTCTCTACGGTGTTCCATGCCATCAACGAACAGACCTTCTTCAGGACACGTTTAGTTAATACGAGCGAAACAGTCCTCTTGTATGGATCAGAAACTTGGACATTATTTGTTCGTCTTGAAAGATGACTGTATGGTATATAAATGAATCTTAGAAAAATCAGGAATATCAGTTGGAAAATTCTGCAAACAAATAACATTGGAATTTAATTTTTTTCACTGAGACCAATCTATAAATTAATTGCTTCAAATTTAACGATTAAGTTTATTGGCCAATTGCCACCGAGAACATGATTGAAATCGTCCGATCCTTATTCCTTTGGCATCCTTCTAGAAGTTTTTCTTTTTTTTTTATATTTTTTTTTCCAAAAATTACTTAGCTCCCAAACAGGGTTGGACATTTGGGCATCTGGGCATAAATTCATTATCGAATTCAAAAAATATTTATCTAATTGTCAAATTTTATCCAAAAAACCAAAACTTTTTCCTTTCGAAAAAAAAATGATGATGATGATGATGATGATGATTTGATGGTTATCAATGATTCAAGTAGTTTTTTTTTTTTCTTGTTTTCAAATTTTTTTTTTTTTTTCTTTTCTTTTTCCTCTTATAAAATATTTTCTCTGTGTCATTTTAAAAAAAAATCAATTATATTGCATTACTCTTTCTTCTTATCCATTCTCGTCTGCTATTTCGACATTTTTTTTTTTTTTAATTACATCTCGTTTTTTTTTTTTATTTTTTTTTTTTTAACGTCTCCTTTTTGTATTTTAAATCTTTTTTTAAAATTTAAAGATTCTAAAATTTTTGCGTTTCCGTCTCTTCTTGTCTACATCTCATATCTTCTCGTTTTCATCTCATATCTTCTCGTTTTCATCTTTTTTTTTTCTTTTTCTTTTTCTTTCTAATTCGAGATATTATATCATTTATTAAAATTATTTTTTCCAGAATTATATCTTCAAAATTAATTCTCAAAAAAAAATGTCCAAAGATCATCACTTCAAAATTTGGATTTGATTTTTTTCCTGTTCTTTCAGAAAAAATATGACCTATCATCTTTGAAAACTAAAATTGTCAATTTTTTCTTATATATTTTTATTATAAGATATTTATTATTCTCACTTTTTTTTGAAATCATTTATAAAAAATTCATTTTTATTAAAAAAACCTAAAAATTTTTTTCAAAATTACATTTCAAATTCCCACAAAATTTAATTGATCTGAATATTCAGAATTGATTTTTTATGAAATTAATAAATATTAATTTTTTTTGATCAAAATGAAAAAATTTTTCCGCCATTATATTACATTTTTAGAAATGCTTTTTTGACAAACTAAAGACATTGAATTTTTATTTTAAAATTCAATGGAATTCTATTCAATTTCAAAAAAATGTAATCTCTTAAAATTTTTTTCAATTTGAAAATTTATTCTCTTGAACCCTTGTCACACACACACACACACACAAACACATTTTGGATTTTTACAAACACAAACAAATATATATATATATATATATATATATATATAAATATATATATAAATAAATTTCATATTTTATATAAAAGTTTTTTAATTTTTTTAAAAATTTATTAAAAATTTTTTCATTGAAATGTTGAAATTTATTTTTTGAATGTTTTTTACAAATTCATAATAAAAAAATAATAATGGATTTTTTTATTATAAAATATAAATTATTAAAATTTAGGTTTAAAAATTCATGTTATTTATATTCATTCTATATAGATTTTTTCAATAAAAAATGTCTTATAAATACATTTAAAAAAAAAAAAAATCTATGCTCTAAAATTATTGAAAAAAGTCCTTTAAAAAAACTTTAAAAAAAAATTAAAATTTTTATACTAGTTAACCTTTTATAATATTATTTTTTTTGGCTGATTTAATGGAAAAACTAATGAATCATTTTATAAAAAGATTGTTTTTAGGAAATATTTTTGGAGTTTTATTCATTTAACTATAAAGCAGATATTTATTTATTCAAAATTTGGCATAATGGCTTTTCTCCAATTTATTTAAACATAAATTGATCATTCTAAATAACATTCAAAAAATCTTTTAAAGAATTAAACCGAATTTCAATCAAAAGATTATTTTGGTAAAATACATAAAATGATATTTGAACTGTTCAATAACCCAAATTTTAAAAAAAATAAAAAAAAATTTTTAATTTTTTGGGTAAATTTTGCTTAAAAATTTAAATAAATTCTGATTTACGAAACAGGGTTTCAAATTTTGAATATTATTTACACCATACTTTTTTTTATGATAATTTCATTAAATTTCGCAAATAAAATCTGAAAAAACCCATTTATTTTTGGTAAATCTTTTTTTTTAAGATTAAAAATGGCTTTTAAATTTTTTTTTTAAAAAGTAATTTTTCATTTATATATATATATTTTAAATAGTTTTTATGAATATAAATATATAAAATAAAGAAAATAAAAGCGATACTCGGTTAATTAAAAAATTTATTTCCCGATATAGTTTATTTTTAATTTATTTTTTTAAAATATAAATTTTTTTAAATTTTATTTTGGTTCAAATAAACATTTTTGCCATATATATTTTAATTTATTGCAACGTTAAAACAAAAAATACATTGAATCATCGTTTTGGAGGGGGGGCTGAATATCTTAGCATTTTTTTAAAATCATTTATAATTTTTAATATATATGTTACATACCGTTTTTTATATACTATAGACTTTGGATATTGTTTTCGTAAAATAACCAACCTTCGTTCTACTAATCATCTATTGTTAATTGCTTTTATGAATATACCAGTATTTTCCTCTACAACTGTGTTTGTCTTGATATATACAATAGAATATTGTATTAAACTCACAACAATGTGTGTAATATTTAAGAATATATATATATATTATATATATATATATATATATATATATATATGTGTGTGTGTGTATATATATATATAATATATACAGTTTGCGATGGATAAATTGTCGTCTAAACAAAAATGACAATAACACTGATATTTTATTTTAACAGATATATTTACCAAAATTACACAAAAAATACCTTGCAATACTAAAGAGTAAATTTATTCAATAAAATCACCATTGGCTTCAACCATGGCCTCCAGACGACTTTGGAATCTCCTGCAACTCTTCTGGACGGTCTCCTTGTTTAAGTTGGTGAATGCTTGCCTTCAGTTCATCTTTGGTGTTACAAGGAGTTTTGTTGGTCTCTCGCTCAACTGCGCCCCACACATAATAATCAAAGGGTTGCAGTCTGGGGAGTTAGGTGGCCAGATGTAAAGGGGTGATGTGGTCGCAGAAATTGTCTGACAGCCATGACTGGGTTCTCCTGCTTGTGTGGCATGGTGCAGAGTCCTGTTGCCAGACATAGAGTCTTCCAGCAGCCACCCTCTTGACCCAGGGCAGCACTACCTCCTCAAGGCACTTAATGTGTTGAGTCTGAGGCCCCGTGGGAAGATGAATGGAGACATAACGTCGCCATCACTAGGAATCACTCCAAACACCATGATTTTGACTGGATATATCATCCAACTCATTCTGAATCGTCTGCACTGTCCTCAGATTGACACCCAAACATTCTGAAATGTTCTTATTGGAGTTCCGGCGCGAATGCCAATCAGGACAGCATGACGTTTCCAAATTTCTGGCGAAGTAAATTGCGTCATGGTGCTCTTTTTCTTACAGACGGTGCCCAACTGACCCTACTATCCTCTGTAGTAGACAAAATAAAAAAACAAATGACGCGCATACACGAAATTAAAAATATAAAATGGCGACAATTTACTCATCACACCCTATATATATATATATATATATTTTAAAGTATATGTGTGGGTGTAAAGTAGAATGTATGTGTATGTGTGTGTGTGTGGGTGCGTGTAAAAGTTGTGTGTTTAAAGAATATATATATATATGTCTGTAAAAGTATATATATATATATATATATATATATATATTATATAAATGCATATATAAAAGATATATATATATATATATATATATATATATATATATATATATATATATGTGTGTGTGTGTGTGTGTGTATGTGTTCAAAAGAACTTTTACGTAATAGCATTGTCGTCTATCTGTTTAAAAATTTTACAAGTTTGCCATTGTAAACGGCTTTAAAATATTAGTTACAATCCTATACGTTATTTATAGCGAAAAATAAAATGAATCTATTTGAAATTCACTTCTGACACTTTGAGCCTCTCAATGGGTTTTAGCGATACAACCTATAGGCTTCTTAGGCCTATCGATTAATGATTTAACTCCATGTTTACAGAGGTGTTTGATTTCACTACAGCCTCGGATTATGTTTATCTAGGTTGAATCCGACTTAACCCTGGCACCTCTATAATAAGATCTACCCAAAACACTTCTGTGATATTGCTGATTTTTTCAAATTTTCAATTATATATCAGTTCTGTACCTGTCACTTCTTCGATTAAGATCATTAAGGTCCATTTGTAAATTGTTTATTCATTTAAAATACGACATTTATGAGAAAATAAACCCAGTTTAAATACAAAAGGACTCATAAAAATGACTTCAATAGGCCGGTTTATATTAGATTCCTGTTTATCAGGGGTTGTTGCCAGACAGGAATTTGTTTGATTTTGTTTAGGGACAAATCAAAATCGATGGGTCATTTAATATAGAAATCTAAGTATCTTGAACTAATTTTATGGCTTCAACAAAATGTATTTTGAATGCAGTTGTATGTCTTCAACTACTGATAATTTGTACATAATTTTATACTTCCAAAGTCACTGTATGCTTTATAGATATATAGTATGTAGATAATATATTGTAGGTGTTATATATGTAGGTAAAAATTTCTTTCTTTAAGGTTTCCGTTATTTTAAAATAGTTTTGTCATGATGGTTTCCTTGTAAGATTTATGTCTTACAATTTCTAATCAAGTTTATATATATATATATATATATATATATATATATATATATATATATATATAT
Source organism: Acanthosepion pharaonis (assembly GCA_903632075.3). Lineage (NCBI taxonomy): Eukaryota > Metazoa > Mollusca > Cephalopoda > Sepiida > Sepiidae > Acanthosepion > Acanthosepion pharaonis. The sequence goes on along the minus strand of CAHIKZ030002495.1, from coordinate 95,947 downwards.
ATATTAATTAATAAAAAAAATGTTTGTCACTGAAATGATTGATTTTACCTTCATAATACTAACTCCAAAGTTCCGCAGATGGTAACTCCGGCAATCAAAGATCCACTCGTCAGTGGGTATACATACGTAGTTTTTTGTGACATGATCTCTTAATAGTTGTTATACATGTAGGTATAAACCTACTTCTTTAAGTTAGGGCATTATGTTGAAGATTTCTGTTATTTTCAAATTGTTTTCTCATGTTGGTTTCCTTGTAGCATCTATGCCTTACAGGTTCTAATTTCTAATTAAGAGCATTTAGTTTAAATGTGTTTCCCCGTGAGCGCGGATTGGCATGTTGTCCATGTTGGTTGTTCTTCATTCTTTAGCAAGTATAAATGGATGAGGCATGTGTTGCCTTGTGGGTAGGCGAGTCGATATTACTTCAGCCTTTATTCCTTTTTTTTTTTTTTTTAGTACCAGTCTCCATTTACCCAGGATCAGTTTGATTGCGCGAAGCTTGTTATTTTCGATGTCGGTTCCTAGTCAGAAAAGGAAGTCAATACGTGCGTTGTATCTACGTTCAATTCAATGGCGGACCTAAAAATATTTCTATTAATGTTCTTTTTAAGTTTTAAAAATAATTCTCTTATAAACGAATAATTTCCGAAAAGTACAATAAAATCTCATAATGAGCTGAATTTTTAGGGTTTAAAAATATATTTTTTATTCCTGCCTCATACTTTATCATTTTATTGTCCAATGATGCTTAACCATTGCAATCCCATCACGGAGGCAGGTGGCATCCTGGTTTTCTAAAAAATTTCTCCACGGCACATATGATCTCATCATTGTTTCCAAAATGGCGACTACAGATGCGCAAAAACAACAGAGGGTACTGGTTTTTTAAATTTTCTTTGTCTAGTCGAATTCATTAGTCTCTTTTTTTTTTCTTGTCATTTCTATTGTTATTTTGGTATTGATAAACAAAATTCTAAAAATACCCAGCATTTTATTTTCGTGCGCATTTTAAATAGTCGTATTTGGAAATAAAGAAAATTTTTCTTCGATGAATTCCTGACGGACTGAAACTTTTTTTTTATTTTCAAACATTCCTCACCTATATATATATATATATATATATATATATATATATATATATATATATATATATATATATATAAATATAATTCCAAAAGGTTCAAACATTAATATTCCATAATTTATAATTTTTACATTGGAATCGTAATCAGTCTCCAAATCATCAGACCTACAAATAGCTTTGTAGGTTTTTTAATTTTTTCGTTATTATTTTTAAACTTTGGATCTGCCAAATTATAACCATCCTTAAATATTAGTTATGAACGAACATTTTTATTTTTATTCTTACTCTGTCCTGGACATCGAGTTCTACCAGGATTCTCTCCTCTTGGAAATCTATCTATCTATCTATCTATCTATCTATCTATCTATCTATCTATCTTGTATATTTAAGCAGCAATCCTTCTTTCATACAAGCTTCATTAAATATGACAGACAAGGTGCTTTGATTACTTTTTTTTAATATAATTTCTCACATGGCTTTATAATTTTTCCCCCGTAGATGAATTATACAAAAACTATCCAAATGTTTTATTTTTCCAAATACCGGGATGCCCATTACAACCTATTATTTCTCACATTCCAACATATATATACCAACTATCAACATTTCTCAATGATATTATTAGCCCGTATCTTTCAATTAACTTTTGCATTAAATCTACCCATGAATTCCTCCAAATACTTGAAAGCACAAAAGTAAAACCAAACTACAGCATTCTTGCATCGCTTGATGTAATTTATTTACTAACGTTCCTGTTACAGAAACTATTGATATTTTCCTTAATTCTGTGTATAAAAATAATTTAATTCCACCTTCATCAATTCAATATTAAAAAAAAAACAACAAAAACTATTGCTCGCTTGCATGACTAGAATTCCTTTTTATAGCCAGAATTGTACTATTTACAGAAAAACTAATGGATTAAGTATGGGAAACTCTTTCGTTTGTGCTTCTCCAATTATTATATGTACTACGCTGAAAACAAGGTTTTTACTTAAGTTATTAAACCCCAAATATATGTTTGTTATACAGACGATATATTTATTTTAGCTGACAACAAAAAGAAAATTCACAATCTGAAAAACATTTCAACAAAACTCTGCTCTCAATTTTACATAGTTAAAAATAATAATTCATTTCTTAGTTCAAATTGAATAAAACAAATATTATTTACGGATTTAAATGTCCATTAAAGAATTGTGTTCCTGGTTAATAAAAATTAATAAACAATTATAAAGGCCACACCACAACATGTTTAACAAGAAGACTCACGATGCATCTTTCTGACCATAGCTCAATTATGTCTCACTTTAATACTCATGGAGACCTACCGGACACTATTAGCAACATACTTGTTGACAATACAAATATAGTAGCATCGTCTAAATGTAAAAAAGGCTAAAAATAATGGAATCTTTATTAATAAAAACAAAAAAAAACAAAAAAAAAAAACACTGAATAATATCAACTATGAACATGGACGCAATATGTTGACTGTTTTGAAAATAGAACATTCTATAATGCTAAATACATAATACAACAATCCACTTTCATTTAACAGTAAATATAATTGTTGTAACCTAGGGAAGGTTCTACTGAATGGAATAATCATATGAAGGTTGGTAATGAACGATAATACTTAGGACAAGAACAACACATATAAGATTGCGCGTAGAAGTAGTCAACTGCTAGAAGTGAGTCAAGTGAATTCCACAATGAATCTTCAACTGCACACGAACATACAGTATTATGTAAATGGAGAAATACTCATTATCGCCCGTAGGTATGCTACAACAATAATTCAACCTTGATAATGGCTAAAGGTATAGCCGAAAGCGCTTGGAAAAATAAAATATTTGGACAGTTTTTGTATAATTTATCGACTGAAAAGTAAAAAATATAAGAACATATGAGAAATTATACAAAAAACTTAATCAAAGCACCTTGTCTGTCATATTTAATGAAGTTCTTTCATATATGGGTAAATAACAGGAAAGACTGGGTTTTATAAGCCTTGGATGGTCTAGGAGGAGGAGAACTCTGAATTCAAAACCTGAGGAAGGTTAGTATATATATATATATATATATATATATATATATATATATATATAAGAAATGAAAATGTTCTGATGATCACTTAAGGTGTGAAGAAGTCACAAGATTTCTATGTAAATATGCAGGTAAAATGATTGGCTTCCTGTATCGCTCTAGTAAGTAGCTGACTCCTCATGCTTTATAAGAGCCAGATCAGCCCGAATGGAGTACTGTTGCCATATTTAGGTGGAAGCAGCTCACACCTCACTTTCCAGTCTTGATAGAATTTAAAAACGACTCTGAGTCCTTGTTGGAGACGAATTATTTTCCGACCTCTCTCCCACAGGCGGGATGTGGCAAGTCTCACACTGCTCTATCGCCACTACCATGGGAAAGTGCTCGAACGAACTGCATCTTCTGGTTCCACCAGGTCTGACCTTCATGGCTAGGACCCGCCATGCCACTTACATAGTAGCAAACCACCCACATTCACCCCGTATTCCATCGGCGAGAAATAAGTTCCACTCAAACAGCTTCTTCCCACGAGTCACTGCTCTGTGGAACAGACTCCCAAGAGGACGTTTCCCCGAGCACTACAATCTTAACTTCTTTAAGTTTTGAGTTAACCGTTATATTCCCCTCTTATCCATATAAACTACCCCTTAACGTAACCCTCTACCTCGAGTGGCACCCGGGCCTTGTACAGGGTGAACCTTACTGTAAGAAAAAAATGCCCAAATTCATTTTCTTTCATTCCCTCTTTCTCTATGTTTTTTCTCATTCTCTATGTTCATTTGTGTGTGTGTATTTCTGTGCAAACACACACACACACACACAAACACACACACACACACACACACACACACACACACATATATATATATATATATAAAACAACTAAAAAGTTGCAAATTAAAAGAATAATAATGTTTTTATGAAAGTATTTATTTATATTTGATATTTCAGATCGCCCTCGATCTTTCTTCAGAAATAAATTGTTTTTTCTATATATACATATTAAGTATACGTGGCTTCTCATTATGCTATATATATATAAATATATATATATATATATATCAATGTGATTAGATATAACTTCTTTAATCAATATAAGTTGATTGCTTATATATGACATCAAGGTTCCTTGTTCTTGATAACACCTCAATGACAAAAGCCGTACGTACGATTGGAGTCTGTCATGAAAAGTACTCGTCGCTTATTTTCATTTTGTCCTACTCTACACACAATACCGGTTTGAATTTCGATACTCCAGAGGCATCATGATTACAATCTCAACTTCCTGTAACCAAAGCCGGGTATTATTTTTTGTTTTACACAGTGCTTTATCACGTAATATCATAAGATATAACATGTAATGTTATTTCTAAAGAATTACTGGATTTTACTTCTTAATCCGATATAATTTATTACTTCAAACGTTATTTTTAGTGGATACCCGTATTTAAGCAGACGTTCCGTTTATTTTAAACAGTATTTATTTAATCTACCATCCTGTGTAGACGAGGAAACTTAATAAACATAATGTAACCCCCGGCAAGATTCGAACCTGCATTAACCTTTAGCAGGATTAACCACAATCTGAAAAGCACGCTGGATCATATAGATGATGTTTGGTCCTAGACTTGAAGAGGTTAAGAGACTGTAGTGATCGGATATGCATGCATGCGGATGCCTGTTCAATCCTGAGGACGTAGCAAAGTGGGTCTTGGCTGTAAAGGTCTGAACTGGTGGCACTGAAGAATGGAGCTTATCTGAACATTGGCCATGGAAGTAGCGATAGGTTTGTGACTTTTCTGAAATCTTATGAATATAAAGAGAAGTTATCTGTTATTTTTTTAAAACAAAACTGGAAATATATGAGGATACATGACCATCACGATGCAAAAACACACATTGGGAATGAGGGTGATTCAACTCTGGCGACATAGCAAGGTGTATCTTGACAGCAGAGGTCTGAACGGCTGCCACTAAAAAATGGAGCTGGCCTGAACATTTGCCATGGAAGTAGCGATGGGTTTGTGACTTTTCTAAACTCTTAAGAATGTACAGACAATTTATCCCTGGTTCTACAAAGTAGCGGTATTCGGAAAAGGCTTTGATTGGCTCTTCCTTCTTACAAATGTGAAACGGAAGGATTAGAATTGATTCGACCCTATGGACGCAGCAAGGTAGATCTTGGAGGAAAAGGTCTGAACTAGTGGCACTAAAGAATAGACCTAATATGAACATTTTCCATGGAAGTAGCAATAGGTTTTTGACTTTTCTGACATATGCGATTCCATAATTCAACAGGTTAATTAGGGCCTTCCTTTTTTGTAAACTTTTAATAACAGTATTAAGAACTCTAATCAGTTCATTTTTTTCTCTCTCTCTTTTTTTAACAATGTCTATTAAATACTAGGCTCATGAGCTACTCAAGCTAGAGGGATATTGAAACAAGATATATAATACAGACATAAGAGGAGTAAGTAGGAAATTATGAGGATATGGTGCATAGATAACAAGTAATCCCAGACTTGAAGTTAAGATTGTAATGCTCACAGGAATCTATTTTATAGAGGAATGGTTCTTAGAAAGATGCTGTTCCTTCTTACCAATAGAATATGGAGTGAATGAGGGCGATTCAACCCTTTGGACATAGCAAGGTGGATCTTTGTTGTAGAGGCCTGAACTGGTGGCACTAAAAATGGAGCTTATATGAACATTTGCCATGGAAGTAGCTATACATTTGTGACTTTTTTGAAATCTTAATAATATAAAGACAATTTATTCCAAGGAGGTAGAGTGTGAGATATGGATGTAAGAGGAGAAATTAAGAAATTAAAATTATGAGGATATGGAGGATAGATAATGATTGTACCTAGACTTGAAGAGGTCAAGATTATAATTCTTGGGGAAGCGTCAACATAGGTGTTCGTTTAAAAAAGAAGCAGTTCTTGAAAATAAGCTTTTTTTACCAATGGGAGATGTAAGAAATGACGATGATTCAACCTTCTTGACATAGCAAGGTTGATCTTGGCTGTAAAGGTCTGACATGGAATGGATCTCGTCTGAACATTTCCCATAGCGATAGAGCAATGATAGATTTGCAACTTTGTGCCTGTGGGGAAAGAGGCTGTAGAGTGGGACAAAGTTAGCACCACAAGGACGCGTAGACTATTTTGAACTGGAAATTGAGGAATCAGCTCAGATATATAGCAGCAACAATCAATTTTTGGTCAAATCTGACTCTTGTCAAAATAAAGCATGACAGAAGAAATCTGCGGCAGAAGGAGCTGATCATTTCCTCAGTTTATGTGAATTAATTTTGGACGTGTTATTTCATTATATTGTTGTATTTTTTTCTGACAACACTTAGGTCGTTATATTATATAGCCTTTAAAATTAACAGCACGAATCAGTAGCAGAGGAGTAATCTATAACAAGACGTGATATGGAAATTCTGCTGTCAATTCTGTTATGGACGTTACCTTATTGGGATTTATAATAAATAATCAGATAATAACCTTAATCAAGCACAGAATAAAACGAGGACTACATTGGCTAAAAAAAGGGCTGATCACTGTCTCTGTAAGGATTACGTGATAGTGATTATATTCAAATACACATCCTCTTTTTTCTTCCACGATGTTATTCAGGATCACCAAGCAAGGCTTCTTTCTTCACCACCGGTTCTAGATAGATTACGGGCGAATGGAGCCGACAACCCTAAGAGAAATTACCGCAGAATCTAGTCGGGGACTGAAAAAGGCTCCTTCTTCAACAAAGACTATTGACGCCTTTTTCTCCTAAACTAAGCCCACAGGCGCACATTGTCTGTAAACACTTCTTTTTCTTTATTTTTAATATTTGGATATTAATTGTATTTAAATTTTACAGTTGTGTTTCTTTTCAAGAGTTGATGCCCAGTTCGTTTGAGCGCACGTGACTTCACACTAACACTCTATAAACTTGTGGTATTATCGTGGCTATAATCACCACAACCTTTACTGAGGTGACTATGAACGCTAAGTATCTAAACCGAACGAAGTCTACTGTCATATCATGTCAGACGTTTTCTAAGACTATGTAATATATGATTTATTCTACTGGCTTTAGTTTTGGTAGAATGTAATGAGCTGATCGTCGTTATAGAAGGCAACAATAAAATCAAAGAAACCAGTAAAAAATCTGTAATAAATAATACATCTATAATAATCTATAATAAATATACATATGCATATATAAGGGCGGTGTAGTGTCTTGAGTAATTAGCTATGGTCAAGTGTAATTGGTAAAATTCTCAATAAACAATACGAAAAGGAAGAAAAAAGAACAGGGCAAAATAATACTAAGCAAACAATATATATGCAAGTCAAAACTAGGCAAAGGAACAGCCATCGTCTAAAGTGGCGTCTAAAGTGGACGAACGGTCCGAAATCAAAGATGTTCACTGCGTCGTGTCGTGTCCTAGAGTTCGAACCATTGCACCACAACTCGTCTCGAATTAAAGGGGATAGTTCCTTTCTTCGAGACGGGAGTTCTAGCCTTTGCCTAAAGAGGTAGGACCTACAAGCCAGTAGCTGGTTAGACTAGGTTGGTTTTGTATTCATAATTTTCCTTCTCTTAGACTGACTGCTACCGAATGCTATAAATTTATTCTGTTCTGCTACTTACTTATAGCTGAGGGTTGGGGAGAAGAGGTGGATTTATACCTTTCCCAATGGTATTATCTCACATTGGAATTTAATGAACTCGATTGGAATTCGAACTCGGTCCTCCGATTCCTCAATCCGAGCCACAATTCATTATTCTACCGTGCCTTTATAAAACAATAGAAAGAAGGCAAAAAGTGTACAAAACAAGAATTGTTGCTCACACGCAAACGGGATATATTCAAATGGTTATAGCGTACTGACTTCAGGACAAGAAAGAAAAAAATATGAGCGATGTGTCCGAATATTGTCTATTTCTATTAGCAAGGAAGAAATCCTATTAAACATGGCACGTAGAACTAGAACAGTCTACCCCAGTGAGCTAAATAAAGGGTTCTGTTCGACATTCCAACTACTTGAAGAAGGCCGGAACGTACAACGGCCGAAACGTTGTAATAAATATGGCGATAAAGATGAGAACAATAGTCCGAATAATGTAAATAATGTACATAATACCTCATCTCAGAAATATAGACAGATACTGAAGAAATCCCAGGTTTTGTCTATAGATTTGGTGGAGAAGGATGGTCTTTGCAGTCATTCCACCATATTGGAACCAACAAATACGAAAGCGTTTTATTCAGAATTTATACAAATTTTATAAACTTTCTCAAAACTCAAGACAGAAAAGCAACACCCGGCTGACAAATAAGCAGCAATTACTTTATATATTATACATTTGTATGGTCAATAATTATTTTAACGAAGTTGCAACGGTATAATGCCATTGTTTGAATTGAAATTAGTAAGTGTACATTTTGGTAATTTATTTGACAGATTACCTGCAATTATCAACAATCTATTATTGGTACTCTTGTACATCAAATAAAGTGCTGGTATGATTAAATTCTTTTAATCTTCCTTCTTGCACAGTGCTTAATTTTGTGCTTTAAATAAACGAGCCGGAACGATAATTCCTTTTTGGAAACAATTTCAGTGGAGAAATTATTATCCCGACCACCTCTTTTATTAAATATTCACCAAATTTTCTTACACTCTTTAATTTAGAATCACCTTCTATAAGTTTTGTATAAGTCCGATGAGACGACACATGCTTTTCTTAATTTGGATTCTCTCAGAATCACTTCGCTGTATAGATAGAATAGATGTTGTTCCTTGTTTCTTTAAACAATCGCAATGTGCTTATGTCTTCGGCATGTTATTTTTGTTATTCTTAGCATTTCTCGATAGAAACACATTTCTGTCGCTTCAAGTCTCTCCTTCATCTATAAAGAGATTACCAGCATTTAGTGTCTAAGCTGTTCAGTACTTATTTCTTTGTTTCTAGGGAATTTCATTATGTGTAATACTAAAGTTAAAACAGTAGAAGGCAACTGGTGGATAAATCGATAACCAGAGAAGAATAGGAAGTGAGAAACGATGAAAATCTTGGCAACATGAAAAGGATGGAGGGCACTGTGTTTTTCTTTTGAAAACTCCAAAGCAAATACACGGCGGGTGGTCTATCTGCCGTGGTCAAAGAAACAAAAAGTATTGTGAGGACTACACCACATTGTCTGTCAGGACGCCTGCTAGGTGGCATTCTATTCAATATTTTTTAAACAACGTTCACAAAATACACAGCCCAAGAGCCACTCAAGGTAGAGGGTTATTGTGTGGTGTTGTATGAGCGTAAAGAAAAGGCAAGAGTTGCAGTCATGAGATTATGTAGGAAAAACGTTTTTATTTTTTTTATTAATGTTCACTCAATACAAAGCTTAAGAGCCACTCAAGGTAGAGGGTTAATGTGTGGTGTTGTATGAGCGTGAAGAAAAGGCAAGAGGTTCACTCACGAGATATGTAGGAAACCTTAGACAAAACCAGAAATCCAACCCAAGTGATAAAACTCCCGTTCAAAAAACTTTCAGTTAATTTCGAACCCTTTATTTAATCTAGGGAGATATGATGTTCTCGTTCCGCTTTCCATATCTAGTAATATCTTGTTCTTATTTACTTCTTCTCAGTTATTACTTGTCCAGTGTCCACGGAGCCGGGGTCTGTATTACTCGCACCAGGGTTTTAACTCACAATTGCTATGTTGCAAAATTCACAAACCGACATCTTTAATTCACTAGCTGAATGTATTAATGTGTTGTTTTGTGAATTTAGTAATCTAGTTCAATTCATCGGAATAATAACGCTTAAATTTATATAGTTGGATTAGATCTTCAGTAGCCGTTAGCTTCTGTATGGGTGGCTGTTGTTCCTAAAAAGTCGTTGCGCAGTAGAATGGTCTTGCCTAGAGTATATTATTTTCGATCCAGTTTGTATACCGATAGCCGTAAACTGATAGTCTGTGTACTTGCGATGAAATACAACTGAAGTAAAGATAAAAGAAATACTAGTCATAAATTAATAATGGCTGACAATGGTTCGTCTAATAGGAACATTCAAGATAATATTGTCACTAACGATCGTAAAATGATTGTGTAGTTGCAACGAAAATTGACTAAAATCAACGTGAAAGAAATGCTAATTAAAAATTAATAATGGTTAACCCTAGTATGTGTCTACTTTGCCTTGTCAAGTTTTTCGTAAGGTTGTGCTGTGTCAACTTTCTTGGTTGTGTATATGGACACGATAAAATTAATAAGTGAAACATTTTTTTCTCGGATTTGAATATCAGTTCCCACTTCTGAAGGAGAGATCACTGCCCATGTGCTCGTCGAAGTACTGTGAGAATGGAGTTGTATTAAGAATTGTATTTTTGCAAAGAAAACAAGTTCTTTTGAGAAATCATCGAATATCGATGTACTACCATTTGTCCATTTGTTTTCGAGTAAAACATAAGCTATGCCTACTTTTAATGAAAACCCACTTTCCATAACAGTCACTCAGATACAATGCACCCTGTGACCAATAATTATGTTTATGTTTGTTGGCGTGGGGTCACTCAAAGACGTACTTGTTCCACATGTCAATATGGTTTCAAAACAATTTAACATTTGAACTTCGTGAAAACATCAATAAAAAGAATAATGTTACATGACGTTTGTTTAGACTAAACTAAGAAAATTATTATTTAATTCATTAATGTCCACCTTTCCATTTTTTCGGACAGTGGGCATTAAGTTGTAGGTAAAAACCTAATCCGTAGCTTGTATAAATCTATATACCGGATTTAATTAATTAATATTATTATTGAATATATTTTCTTATATAAATATTTATATATATATAATAATATATATAATATATATATAATATATATTTTTTATATATTTTTTATAAATATATATAACATATTTTTCTATATTTTTAAAAATCCATATATCGTATTACTAATTATTATTTATTAATCGATATATCAAATTTATTAATCGATATATCAAATTTATTAATCGATATATTAAATTTATTTCTAGAGATTTATAATTAATGGCGTTTTTTAGATAAACCGTTATACTTTTATATATATATATAAATATGTAATATATTTTTATGTAAAATACTTAATATATTTTCATATATAAATATTTGATATAATTTTCTTAGGTATAGGGTTAGAAATAACCTAGATATTAACAACCATATACGCGCGTGCTGGCTTTCACACGTTGGTATGCAAATGAATAATTACCAAATTTAGCCAAGACGTGTAGACATAATAGTGCTTGGGCACTATTATAATGGGCATATTCGGCTTCGTATATTTGAACTAAGATAAAAAAAAAATCACAGGAAAAAAGTCACAGGAAAGATAGAGAAAGAACTATGTTAGCACCCAGCAGACAAAAATCCAGTGGACATAATCCAGCCTCTTATCCTAAAAGTGGATAATCTCATAAATAAATTGAAAATTCAGGGAAATTTTAATTTAAAATTTAATGTCAAACTGAAACTTTCTTCGCATAAATTCGGGTCTTAGGGGATATTAGAACTCCCTAAATATGAAATATATAGAATATGTGACCCTAGCATTCATTGTTTGTTTACGTTTTGGCGCTAAATTTTAAAACACCTTCCTTAAGGCTTTCTTCAAATAAAGTCGGGCTTCAGGGAATACTGGGACACTAAACATGAGATAAACCGAATATATGACTGTAGTATTGTTAGAAAATGTTCTTTAAGGCTTACTATCTCCGTATAATACGATCTCCGTGGTTTGTTTTGGCGCAAACTTAACCCCCCCCCAAAAAAAAAACACCATTTTTAACGCTTTATTCGCATAGTCGGCTCTTATGGGATACTAAATCTCCCTAACTAAGAAATATATCGAATATGTGATCGCAGTCTTGTTAGGAAACATTTTTATAGATTGGCTTCATATACCATGAATTTCTGTTGCAAAAAGACCGGACCCATAATCTCGTGAATTACCCGACCGAAATAGATGACTTTATTACGGATTTAGGAACATTCAACTAAAGAATATTGGTCCCAGTGAAACCTGTCTAAGGACTTTTGTCTAAGGAATTTCCGTCTAAGGACCATTGGTTTATAATAGTATTGTTAATAAATTAACGCATTATTCATATGTAAAATACTCAATTTTATTGATATTTACTATATTACAGAATAATATTTAAGACACTCATAACAACATTAATTACTAATGATACATGTGGTTTATAAGCATTTATTTACAACCATGGACTTTTTGTGGTTTAGTAACTGTTTTCAGGTTAGTAACAACCCACATTAGCTCCTAATTCTCTCGATGAATATTTCTTTGACATATTCTTTATACAAGTGTTCCTTAGACCAATATTCCTTAGACCAATATTTCTTAGACCAATATTCCTTAGTACAATATTTCTTAGACCAATATTCCTTAGACTAATATTTCTTAGACCAATATTCCTTGGACCAGTGTTCTTTAGACCAGTGTTCCTTAGATGAATGTTCCTTAGACGAATGAATCCACCATAAATTAATTGTGACTTTTTCTTAGCCATAATTGTGACTTTTTCCTGAAACTTTATTACCGGCCACGATATATTTGTACTCCTGCGTTTCTTTTTTGGTGCGCTATTCCCCACTTCAATAATAAAAAAAAAATATTATTATGCTTTTAAATCCGCACTCTTAGTTATGTGACCCCCTGATTGTTTTCTTCGACTAGGTAGGGTGAACTCGGTGTCCGAAGGCTGTAATGTTAATTATTAAGAGGGTCACGTGTTGGTAATTTGGAAGTGGGTCATTCAGTTCATAAGTCATTCATGTCTGGCCCTGACCTCAGTGTTGTAAAATAGACGTCGACGTCTTTTAAGATCACGTGGTTTTATGGAGATGTTGGACATGAATTTCCCCGTTCACCGAAATGGCATTGTCGCAGTGTGAGGTCTCTTCGGTGCCTGGAATGAGATTTTGTAATGTGACAAATTAATAGATGCGAACAAATTGAGGCAGATAGATATAAGTAGGTAGATATGAGATAGATTGATTGATAGTCAGACGGATAGGTAGACAGACATGAACAAACTGAGATAGATATGAACTGACTAAGTTCACATAGAATAGAATAGAATAGAATAAAATAGAATAGATAGATAGATAGATAGAACAGGGAGATGTAATAGAGATATAGAGAGATAATAGAAAGATATATAGATAGAAAAGAGAGACAGAGATATAATATTTAAAATGTCGTAAAGATAGATATATGAACAAACAGCATTAAATAGATATGAACATACTGAGATAGAAACGAATATACTGAATTAATATGAACAAACTGAAATAAATATTTATAACCAGAATTACATAGATAGATAAGGAGATAGATATGAACAGATTGAAATTGATGAATAGATAGATATGAACAGGAATAGATAGATAGATAGATAGATAGATAGATAGATAGATAGATAGACAGATAGATAGATTGTTATAACCAGAAACACATAGATAGATAAATATGAACAGACTGAAAGAGATAGATAGATAGATAGACAGACAGATAGATAGATAGATAAATAGATAGATATATATTGGTCTGAGATAGATAGATAGATAGATAGATAGATAGATAGATAGATATAAACTAATAGAAATAGATAGAGTGATAGTTATAACATGAATCACATAGATAGATAGGAAGAGACTGAGATGGATAGATAGATAGATAGATAGATAGAAGAGACTGAGACAGATTAAGAGAATGGCAGATAAACAATATTACGAACAAGATGAGGACTTAAATTCTGTGATGTCTATATCTCTGCGAGTATGTTTGGCTGTCAGATGCGAACAGTCTAGGCCTATATATATATATATATATATATATATATATATATATATATATATATATATATATATATATATATATATATATATACTCATCTAATTAATTAGGTAAATACTATGTGTATATTACATTCAGGAAACATATGAAATGAATCCATCACTTCAACTCATAGCTTTCAAGATATAGTGGCTTAATTCTGTAGAGAAGGCAACGGGATAAAAAAATCCACAACGGTAATTAATAAAGAAAAGGAATCTGTTGTTTATTATGATCGCCTACGTCCTGAAGGGACAAAGTCAGTTCTTAGTTCAACACTATGGAGAAAATAACAGGACAACCACTGAAAATGTATGACAATTCACAGATAATAACCAAAAAAGGAATCCGTGGAAAGTTCTGATCATCTAATTCCAGAAGTAATATGGCATTTTTTAAGAAATGGTGTTTGTTTAATTATGTAAATCTGAGATAGATAATTAACAGACAGCCAGCCAGATAGATAGATATCAACAGGCTGAGTTAGATAATGAACAGATTGGAAGCGATAGACAGATACATAAATTATATATATATATATATATATATATATATATATATATATATATATATAAATAGATAGATAGATAGATAGATAGATAGATAGATAGATAGATAGATCTGAAGAGATAGATAGATAGATAGATAGATAGATAATGGACAGACTGACATAGATATGAACAGACTAAGATAGATAGATAGATAGATAGATAGATAGATAGATAGATAGATAGATAGATCTGAAGAGACTGAGATAGATAGATAGATAGATAGATAGATAGATAGATAGATAGATCTGAAGAGACTGAGAGAGAGAGATAGATAGAAGATAGATAGATAGATAGATAGATAGATAGATAGATCTGAAGAGACTGAGATAGATAGATAGATAGATAGATAGATAGATAGATAGATAGATAGATAGATAGATAGATATGAGTTGTAACCCCACTGTAATTTGCCCACTGCCATTTTTCTCATCCGGTTGCCAAAACGAAATAAAATCCGAAAATGAAATGCAGTCTTCGTCTCATTGTTTACAATTTTAATCGCCTCGCAATAAACAATCTCAAAAAAAGTACGAGTCACACACACACACACACACACACACACACACGCACACACACACACACACACACACACACACACACACACACACACACACACACACACCGAAAAAAAGAGAAAAGCCGAGAGAAAACGAATGAAATGATGGTGGAGGAATTTTATTTCAAAAATTCAAATTACCTCCACTGCCTAATGTATAATTAAAAAGGAAACAAGTTCTAACACGGACATGGCAGTAAGCCTCCCACTGAAACTGTTTCCAACAAACTAAGTTAATTATTTATTGAAATAAAACTTTTATTCAGCCCCTGAGTAATGTCAGTCACAATCGTATCAAAAAAAAAAACAAAAAAAAAAACAGGTTCTAAAGGTGGAACTGTTACGTACTAAATATTGCTAGCACACAAGCCTTACCTTACTGACAGTTTTTCTTTATGTTCCGCACCTCTTTAGGACGTTAGCGATCATAGTTCTCCACAACTTCCTACCGCCTTGTTGGCTGGGGTTTCAGAATACGCTGACTGTACCTCTGCAGAGTGGTAAGACAATCTTTAATATGTATGACGATAAACTACATCCAACAAGGCGTCTGATCAGAAGTTTTTGAGGAGAATGGAACCACCTCTTAGTTTCATTTGTTTTAGGTAAACGTGCCTTAGATTCTTTAAGGCCCCAAATGGAGTACTGTTGTCATATTTGAAATATTTAGTTGCCCAGATTATCACTAAGCCTTTGTAGAGATCAAAAAGTGTCTCTGAAAAGAGTGACGAATTATTCTTTTCAACCTTTCTCCCAAAATAAAAGTAAACCTTTAACTGCTCTACCGCTACTTCAACGGAAAGTGTCAGCAAACCTTCTCAATAAGGACACGCCATGTCACTTACATAGTAGTAAACGACCCAAATTCCTTCCGTATTCCATCGGTGAAAAGTAATTTCCAATCGAGCAGCTTTTTTTTTCGCGAACTATTGCTCTCTGGAACCGACTCTCAACGAGATTTTTCCCCGATCATTTCTTAACCTGTTCAGGTTAGAGTTAACCATTATCTTCAACTCCTATCCGCATAAACTGCCCCCTAACCTAAACCTCTAAGTTGAGTGCTCCCTGGCCTTGTAAAGAGTAAACTTCGCTGTAAAAAAAAAAGAAGAAGAAAAAAAAAAAGAAAAAAAACGTTTGCTATTTGTTCGTTATCTTATCATTCTGTCGTATTCCGATCCATATTTGATCTATATCTGATCCTAACTGATCCTAATATATATATATATATATATATATATTGTTGTTCAAATTGTTGAAAAATAACAAAATCTCCTAGAAACTGTTTAAGGTCTGCTCAGCATAGTTGCAGTATAAACCAGGATGAACACCCACAGCTTTGTGGGTGTTGGACAAACATAAATGTGCCTATTGAGCGTCTGCAATAGGGATTTGCTAACCATCTCAGTAGACATGTATCCTCGAATACGAATGTCCAGCTATTATATATATATATATATATATATATGTATGTATGTGTGTGTGTGATTGAATATATTACAGACATTATGTCTGCTAATTTTTAACAAAATCCGTTCATACTCACGAATAACCTTCCATGTATTGATGTTAAAGGATGAGAGAAATTTGCTTTAACTTTAAATTTCTTTTATTTTCATTTCCTAAGTACTTTCGATCTTTTTTCTAAGATCATCTTCAGGGTTGAAAATAATAATAAAAAAAAATATATGTTGTTCATTAATGTAAGTATCTTTACAAAGTTGTGCGTTGTTAGCCATTTCCGTAATTTTTTCATTATGCTTTTAAATGCAAAACAATTGACAATATACTGAGCGTTCATTCGAACGTGAAAAAATTATCCATTATGGAATTTTTTCTCTCTATGTTATAATGTCATATCCACGCGCGAATGAAAAAACTGTTCCTTTACAGGCATTTCAGAACATTACTGCAGTATTCATAGTTGATTCTATTCAGTGCCGGCTTTAATTTTTTAATATAAATTGCTTCTAGTATCTGTAATTTAATTTTGTTGTTTTCATGGTGTAATATAGTTGTGTTGTCGATTAGTAATTTTTTATATTGTGAAAGCGGACAGGAATGTTGCAGATGTCTCTCATTGAACGAATGGTCAGACACGTGTAATGTAAGCCATCTTGTTAGTGTATTTGTTGTATACCCAACATATATGTTTGTTTTTTTCTTGTCGGAGATACATTCTCCCAAGGGACAATTAAATTGTTATATAATTTTGGTTTTACGTAATGCTTCGGTTAGTATAGGAGTTATTGCGATAATTCATATAGCATGTTTCTCTAATCCTTTAACATCAATACACGGAAGGGTATTCGTGAGTATGAACGGATTTTGTTAAAAATTAGCAGACATAATGTCTATAATTTATTCAATCAGAAACGCTTAAAAGAGAATTTGCTATCTAAACACACACACACACACACACACACACACACAAATATATATATATATATATATATATATATATATATATATATATATATATTCGTGAAATACGTCTGTTTGATGCTTTGCCAGGCATTATCAGTAATGTTTTTAGTGGATCATTAAGAATTTCGGGTTCACATCATCATACCGCCTCTCCACGGTGACCCAGTTGATAATGATTATGTATCGACCTGTGCCCACAGCTACAATCTTTCTCACATTACGCCTAACACACTGCCCCTGCTCTTTTGTAGTTCAGTCACTGATAACTTCCTGTTCACTACCTTCTACACTCTTCCATATATATATAGGAAAAAGTTGAAAATGCAACTGGAGTTTTAAGTATATTTATTTAGAGTAACTTTAATGGATCACAGTTCAAAAGTTAGAGATGGAGAAAAAGTTGGATATGCCATGATATGCCTCGTGTCTCTGCGTATGAAACATATCACCACACGTAGAGATACGAGACATATCATGGCATAGCTAACAGCTCTTTAACTCAGTTTAACTTTTGGAAATCATAGAGTTGTGAAACAGGTAAAATTACTCTAAATACATTTTTCTTAAAGACTCCAGTTACACTTTAAAATTCCTTTTCATATATTTTTACCTGTGTGGGATATATAAAATTATTTCTTGTCCCACCTCTCTCTTTTTATCTCTCTTCCCCATCTCTCTCTCTCTCTCTCTCTATCTATCTACCTATCTATATATATATGTAAGTGGAAATCAACACCCAATCTGTTTATATGCTTATACGCAATCCACCCGAAACAGACTGACACCGCTGGGTGTTGACATCAATGTCCACGTTTATATTTACATACCCTTTATCCCTGAAATTGAGCACTTTAACCCATAAATATAACTTACCTTAAAATATTTTATCATGTGTGACGGCATATCAACTCCTTATGGGTCATTTAATGCCGAAATTTAATTTTCTTGAGAGCTTTGAAATAATATGATATTTGTTATTTTGCTTTCACAATTGAAATATTTTGAAAAGTTTTAGGGCTTCAACTAAATATATATTGAACATAATTGTATGCCTTCAGCTACAGATAAAAATGCATTGTTGGTCATTTTACTATAAAAATGTATTGTTGGTCATTTTACTATAAAAATGCATTGTTGGTCATTTCACTATAAAAATGCATTGTTGGTCATTTTGCTATAAAAATGTATTGTTGGTCATTTTGCTATAAAAATGTATTGTTGGTAATTCTACTATAAAAATGTATTGTTGTTTATTTTACTATAAAAAATGCATTGTTGGTCATTTTATAGTAAATAACCAACACACACACACACACACACACACACACACACACACACACACACACACACCCCCCTCCATATAACTGAATATATATATATATATATATATATATATTTTTCCTTGGTAAAATTTTCTTTGAAATTATTTATCTGTGTATAAGTTAGTCTTCGTCAATACTTATGGTAATGTGATGATGTGCTTCTTATATTCGGGTTCGGTCAAGGGTTTTATTAGTTTCTTGTTATATTTTCGGATTTCATTATTTAAATGTTGGATGTCAGTTTTAGTTGTTTTTATTTGCCGTAAGATAGATAGATAGATAGATAGATAGATAGATAGATAGATAGATAGAGAGATAGATAGATAGATAGATAGTGAAAGAGAGATATGTACATAGATAGATAGATAGATAGAGATAGAGAGAGGTAGGTATATAGATAGAGAGATAAAGAGAGAGATAGGTATATAGATAGATGGATATATCGATAGAGAAAGAGAGAGTAAGATAGGCATATAGATAGATAGATAGAGAGATAGGTATATAGATATAGATATATAGATAGATAAAGAAAGATAGATAGATTAAAAGTGAAAGAGGGAGAGGGAGACATGGGGAGAGAGAGAGAGTGTGCAAAAGCGATAGGTATGTATATAGATAGATAATGGGAAAGTAGGTTTCATTTTTGGAATCCATTAATTAACACGAGCATATACACATATTCTGGATCTGTTCCATTATAAAGCAGCACTATATTTGCATATATATTGAAACTTATACAAATATGTAAACCCATGTAAACCGTGGAATTATTACTAGAAATCAATCAGACTTTTTTTTTTAATCAAATTCTGTATCAATCCACACATTGAGCTCCTCTTGTTAGCAAAGCTATTCATCTGTGATTTCACGACAATAGCAGCAGCAAAGAAAAGAAAAAAAAAACGCCTAAATAGCGTTTCCTTTTAAGTCAAGCCGATGTGTGCCCAAGTGAAAAACAAACCAGTAAAAAAGGAAACATGTTATTGCAGAAACATACGACATAGAGCTTGGAATACATATGATTAACTAGCCTTATCAGTGTTCGAGGAGCGATCACAAGACGTGGAGAGTGAATGCTTCTTCTATGTGCCGTTTCCTTCTGGATGTTGGTGATCATGGCTCTCCACAATTTCCTTTCGTTTGTAACTCATTAAATTTTTTATCTTGTTGTTATCTCTCCTAAACCTTACTCCGCCATCCATTTGCTGAAACTTGCTAGGTAGGTCATACATTTTCTTCTCTGTCCCTCTTGTCTGCAATATATCCTGTGAGTGTCAAATTTGCTAAGCCCAATTTTCCTCATTATTTTCCCTAGAAATTTCAACCGTCGTTTTCTGATATTAAGTATAAGTCTCCTTTTTGGTTCGATTTTCTCTAAAATTTCGTCGTTGCTCACACGTTCGGCTAATGGTATTCTCAGCATCCTTCTGTAGAATCATATTTCTGTTGCTTCAAGTCTGTTCTTCGTCTGTGCGGAGATTGTCCAGCATTCACTGCCATATAGGAGAAATAATATTACATAATATTTCAATATTGTTTTCTTTGTTTCTAACGCAATTTTCCTGTTTCTTAATACTTTGCTTAGCTTTTGGAAGGCAATTTTCGTTATCCCAATGCGCATTCAGATTTCAGTGTCGCACTTTCCGTTCTCTATTAAAACACTTCCCAAATATTTTAATTTTTGAACTTGTTTGTTTTGGTATGTCCAATTTGTAATTTGCATGTTACTAACAACCACGCATTGTGTATCCTTGTAATAGATGTTTAGTCTTTTCTTCTCACTTTCCTTCACTACCTTCTGTAGGAGTTCTTCTAGTTTCCTTTCTATGTCTACTATCAATACTATATCATCTCCATTAACAGATTGTGGTCGCCAATAATGAATCCTGGTAGGACTTCTAAATCGCCTCAATGTATTAGTTGAATAAGTCCGGTGAGAAGGTGCTTCTTTGTCTCACACCTCTTTCTCTTTTTTTTCTATATTTGTTGAATTAATTTCCTACCCATATGCAGGCGCTTTGCTACCAGTATTAATTCTGTCAAGGTTACCGTGTGCATGAAATAACGTTTAAAATACGACAATATGCACATAGCTTGCCTTAAAAGAGTACAACTGCTTCCAATATGAAAGAAATAATTCATTTAGTTTTTGTTACTTTCTGCTTGAAAGAATCGAATAAATTCGATTTCTCCAACCATGCTTAACAACACAATAAGCGCCATTACTTTACACACCAACCTTTCCAAGTTTCTATCAGTTTTCCCCTCCTTTCGTCCCAAATCGATGGGATGTGACTTGAATAAAAAATATAAAATTCAGTTCCAATTCATTGCTTTACTGAACATGAAGGGACGATTAAAGCCGATAGTATTAAAATTCATTAGACCAGAACTTCATTTGTATACAAGATTGTACGTCAATATGGTTTCCTTTTGATGTGGTATGTTAAGATATGTGAATGTATATTTGTAAGTGCGTAGGAGATTTTATAGGAGTGTACGAAGAATCTGAAGATGTTTTGAAACGTTACGTTCCCTTTCGCTCAAATAACCTTGGAAAAAAGATGAATCCATTTTCTCCTCCACCAGCTATGGGTTAAATAACAGGACAGATTAGGCTCGGCAACCTTGGGTTGCAACCACGAAATTCTGAAATAAAAACCTGCAACTGAGACTACCAATCAGCCATCTTAATCATTCTTGTCCCACCCGACGAATTCACGTGGCCTTTGACCTTTCGAATACCTATTTATTTCTTTCCCTACCAATTTCTCTTAATAGGAAGTATTTTAGATCTCTGGAAGGGCATAAGAAGTACTTAGATTGGACCATTATCCAGAAAGATGTCACGTTCTTTCAAGATGGAAGCATGAATCGACTCAAACAATAGTAAAAGTAATGGAACAAAATGGCAGATATGTAGTAAAATGTACAAATACTTAAGTATTGACTTGAAATTCACTTAAAACACTACAAACTTTTGACATAGATTAGACTAATAGTGAGTAAATGAATGACAAAAGATAGTCATTAACTAGATTCCAAAATGGAGAAGATAGTATTTAAAGTCCTTCTTACATTTCTATGTCACAACCTAAAGAGAGTGTGCAAAATTTAATGGAAGAATATAGTACATATGTGGTTGAATAAAGCTATGAAGAAATATCGAATTATTGTCTTGAAATTCACTTAAAACTCACGACGAACTTATGTCCCAGTTCAATAAATCTATTTTATTTCCTAATAAAAATGATTGATTTTGTTCTTTATGCATTATTCAACCCTTTGTGACGGATTTAAAATCAAAGCACATTTTAGATTATAAGAATATTTTTTGAGAGTCAATATTGCATTAGTAATTTTTCCAGATACAAGATCTACTATTTGACCCATAGATGGGGGAAATAAAGGGCAGATTCATTCACCTCCCAATGTTATTTGGGCCTAGGTGAAAGTAATAAACTTAATTTGGATTGGTATTTCGCTGTTTTATTTGATATTAAGCTATCTGGAAAAATAATATGTATTTTGAAATAACAAGTTCATTAATGAGGGACCAATTTGTTGATCTTCTCTTTTGCAGTTTCCATTTTTTATAATCAGATATTGTCCAACTTACAGTAATGACCTTATAACGTCATACATTAAGTATTCTTCTACCACGTTACAATAATTGCCAATCTGCTACCTTAAATTAATTATCCATCTACTACCTTACTATAATTGCCCTTCTACCACCTTATAATAATGCTCCTTCTACCACCTTACTATAATTGCCCTTCTACCACCTTATAATAATACTCCTTCTACCACCTTACTATAATTGCCCTTCTACCACCTTATAATAATGCTCCTTCTACTACCTTACTATAATTGCCCTTCTACCACCTTATAATAATACTCCTTCTACCACCTTACTATAATTGCCCTTCTACCACCTTATAATAATACTCCTTCTACTACCTTACTATAATTGCCCTTCTACCACCTTATAATAATGCTCCTTCTACTACCTTATTATAATTGCCCCTCTACCACCTTATAATAATGCTCCTTCTACCACCTTACTATAATTGCCCTTCTACCAGTTTATAAATAATATCCTTCTACCACCTTACTATAATTGCCCTTCTACCACCTTTATAATAATACTCCTTCTACTACCTTACTATAATTGTCCTTCTACCACCTTTATAATAATGTCTCCTTCTACTACCTTATTATAATTGCCCTCTACCACTTTATAATAATACTCCTTCTACCACCTTACTATAATTGCCCTTCTACCACCTTTATAATAATAATACTCCTTCTACCAATCTACTATAATTGCCCCTCTACCACTTTTTATAATAATAATCCTTCTACCACCTTACTATAATTGCCCTTCTACCACCTTATAATAATAATCCTTCTACCACCTTACTATAATTGCACTTCTACCACCTTTTATAATAATAATCCTTCTAACACCTTACTATAATTGCCCTTCTACCACCTTTGTAATAATACTCCTTCTACCACCTTACTATAATTGCCCTTCTACCACCTTTTGTAATAATACTCCTTCTACTACCTTTACTATAATTGCCCTTCTACCACCTTATAATAATAATCCTTCTACTACCTTACTATAATTGCCCTTCTACCAACTTTTATAATAATACCCTTCTACCACCTTTTACTATAATTGCCCTCTACCACTTTATAATAATTCTCCTTCTACCACCTTTTACTATAATTGCCCTTCTACCACCTTATAATAATGCTCCTTCTACCACCTTACTATAATTGCCCTTCTACCACCTTATAATAATACTCCTTCTACCACCTTTACTATAATTGCCCTTCTACCACTTTATAATAATACTCCTTCTACCACCTTTACTATAATTGCCCTTCTACCACCTTATAATAATACTCCTTCTACCACCTTACTATAATTGCCCTTCTACCACCTTTTATAATAATACTCCTTTTACCACCTTTACAATAATTGCCCTTCTACCACCTTTTATAAGAATAATCCTTCTACCACCTTACTATAATTGCCTTCTCACCACCTTTTATAAGAATACTCCTTCTACCACCTTACTATAATTGCCCTTCTACCACCTTTATAATAATACTCCTTCTACCAATCTTTTACTATAATTGCCTTCTACCACATTATAATAATAATCCTTCTAACACCTTACTATAATTGCCCTTCTACCACCTTATAATAATAATCTCCTTCTACCACCTTACTATAATTGCCCTTCTACCAATTTTTATAATAATACTCCTTCTAACACCTTACTATAATTGCCCTTCTACCACCTTTATAATAATAATCCTTCTAACACCTTACTATAATTGCCCTTCTACCACCTTATAATAATGCTCCTTCTACTACCTTACTATAATTGCCCTTCTACCAGCTTATAATAATACTCCTTCTACCACCTTACTATAATTGCCCTTCTACCACCTTATAATAATACTCCTTTTACCACCTTACTATAATTGCCCTTCTACCACCTTATAATAATGCTCCTTCTACCACCTTACTATAATTGCCCTTCTACCACCTTATAATAATGCTCCTTCTACCACCTTACTATAATTGGCCTTCTACCACCTTATAATAATGCTCCTTCTACCACCTTACTATAATTGCCCTTCTACCACCTTATAATAATACTCCTTCTACCACCTTACTATAATTGCCCTTCTACCACCTTATAATAATACTCCTTCTACCACCTTACTATAATTGCCCTTCTACCACCTTATAATAATAATCCTTCTACCACCTTACTATAATTGCCCTTCTACCACCTTATAATAATACTCCTTCTAACACCTTACTATAATTGCCCTTCTACCACCTTATAATAATACTCCTTCTACCACCTTACTATAATTGCCCTTCTACCACCTTATAATAATACTCCTTCTACCACCTTACTATAATTGCCCTTCTACCACCTTATAATAATACTCCTTCTAACACCTTACTATAATTGCCCTTCTACCACCTTATAATAATACTCCTTCTACCACCTTACTATAATTGCCCTTCTACCACCTTATAATAATGCTCCTTCTACTACCTTACTATAATTGCCCTTCTAACACTTTTCAACACTTATGCTTTTCTCGGACATTTCGACGAATTTTAATTCATTATTAATTATTTCATTTTCACCCGTCTACATCACTCATTCATTCACTTTCCATAAACTGTCAGGATGCCATGCCGTTTCAGAGATGTTTTATGACATCTCTCAATGCGATAGTCTGTCGGGGCGGGGAAGTGACGGTACTCATCTCCTCTCCAAGTAACATGTGACAAATTGTACTAGGTTGCATCAGCACAAAACGATCTGTGATTAAAGATAGATTGTTTTCAAAATTTTATTTACTATTTGCTTATTTTGTCAATAGGAGTAGATAGGTTCGCCCATCATCCGGTTCATGGTCCTCCCTGACTTTTTGAACAGGTTTATCCTTTCTTTCCTGATTAGTATTCGGTTTCTGGTTACTTCTAAAGATTTTTTTAAAATTCTATTTCGCTTCTAGTTACCTCTTCTGTCTTCAGCCGGAGTTTGAACTCGGTTCGGCGACTCCATTCAGTGTGCTGTTAACCATTAAGCCATACGCACTTCCTTTTAAATCTCTCATCTACTTAATAAGAAATTATACTCACGTAAGAAAACGATTCGTAATTTGTCTTTCATTCTTAATTTCGAAGCTCTTTCATATGCAGATTCAATACAAGAGGGAAAAAAAGGAACCATTTAAATGAATAGATCAAAGTTTAAACAAGCCAAAAGACTTGCAGTGTAATGACAATTATTAAGGTTTTAAACATATGACTAAAAATGTTGACATTTGAAATCGCTCATTATTACAATGGGTAAGCTCATACGAGAAGTCTGAAGCTGTTTCCATTTTGGGACATAGATCTCCTCTTGAATTTTTTTTTTTTTTTTTTTTTGCTAGAGAAAACATCTCACGTTCTTTTACTCCCAATACCTACTAAGCTACTCCGTATGAATTTCTACTACCTTACAATAATCGCCCATCTAACCCCTTACAATAATCGTTCTACCACCTTATAATAATTGCCCTTCTACCACTTAACAATAATTATTATTTTTTCGGGCATTTCACCGTATTGCATGATTGATTTGTTTTTTTTTATTTTGTTACGGGTTATCATCCCTTTGTGGTTTATTTAAAGCCGAAACATATTTTGGATTGTAAGAATTTGCTTATAGTACCAAGTGTTGTCAACGGTCTCCTCCTAAATACTAGCCAGGCTCGAGGTTTCTTAACTTCACTAATTGAATCAGAACCGCTGTTTTCAACGTGATTTTTACCGTAGGCGAGTTAAGGAGGAAGATGAATTTCTTTTCAAGATGGTGAATTGGTATGAAACACACTGAAAGGTTACGTGAATTAAATTAAGAACGATGACCATTTTACAGCTTATCAACCTTTTATGAGTTATTCAAGGCTTAAACATATTTCGGAATTTCAAATCTTGCTTACAAAACCCAGTATTTTCAAGCGGTCTCATATTTAAGCACTGGCCAGATTCGATATTGCTTAACAAACGAGAACTGGTGTTTCTCAGCGTGATTTGATCGTACACGAGTTCAGGAGAAAGAGGGATTTCTTTTCAAGATGGTTACTGGTATCAAACCCACTTGAAGGTTTCGTTAATGAAAGTATAAGAGTGGGCTTAAAAGTTCATTGACTGATTATGAAGAAGTCATGCTAGAGCTGTAAAATCTTGCATGTATTATTATAACTCTTTTTATTAATAACTGCATTGTTTCTTTCTAAATAAACATATAAATATATTTCTTCCTCAGGTGTTATAAATGCAGCGCCCAATGTTATGTAACAAGAGTTATAAGTATATATTGTGATTTTTCAAGCGTAGCTCAGATGTGGCACAAGGCCGAAATTAGGGGTACCCAGTGAGGATCGAACTCACTACTCAGTCTTAATTATCCTAACGAGACAAGCTTGCTAGCCATTACACCGCTTCGAGGTGCCCAAAGCTATAAGTATATATTAGTGAATATACATAATATCCAACGTCAATAGCACAACTCGGAGTTTTATGCGGTCTTGGAATTTTCAGGTGCTAAGTATATTCTAACCATTATGAGGTTCGCATTCTCATGACGATAATTTAAAATTGTGTTAAGACTTGTTTATTTAATTATTGTTGCCTAAAATATTATAATTAATTATTTATAACTTATATCATTTAAATTCTTTCGAAAGACAAAGAATTAAAAAAAATATTTAAATTTGAAATTAAGTAACCAAATTAGGTATCAAGGGAGGTAACTCTCTTTTTTGCATAAAGTACCATAGTTATAACAATTAAAGTAAACTAGTACTCACAGTATAATAATATGTCGGGTATATATATTTAATGTGCTTGGAACCAAGCCTTATACTTACAAGGGTGAAATTATATATGCACACGTTATAAATTAATTGAGTAAAATAATATGGGATTATATATATATATATATATATGTATATATATATATATATATATATATATAAGAAATATTATTAAATCATGGGTTCTAAGAATATTGATAGTTATTGCATATTATATTAATATTCATAAATCTATTTTGGAATATCTTTTAATCGGGGTCATTGTGTTTGAGCAGGTGCTTGGTCTTATGGATATGTTGATATCAATTATGTTCCCGTGTTCAGCAAGCTAAGTAAATGTTTTAATATAACAAGCTTCTCCAACAAACATAAGTTACATCTGTCTTCCTCTTCATTGCATGGTTTAGCTTTCGCGATTACATCCCAGCTAATGGTTGAGTTTTTAATCGCCAAACATACTTTGAAAGTGTTGTGCAGTTTTTGTATTTGATATTGCTCAGTGTCATTTTGTGGTGGTAAAAACACGGTTTCCAGCTGTTTTCGGTGGATCCGAAGTAATATTTAATATCGTCTGAATTGATCCTAGCTGTGTAGATTTTACCTTCATTGATGCATTTGCCATTTAATGGGCAGGTTACGTTTTTGCAGCAGCTGAATTAATTTTTAGTAGGATTATAGTGTTTTGTTTATGTGTTTGATAAATAAATTATTGTTGTGTTGGGATATATAATGATCTATGTTTTTTATACAGCTATAACTTTCGTTAATATTATTTTTGTTCAAAATCTTTTTAAATGTAGGAGAATGACCAAAGTGTTCATGAATTAAATTTGGAAAAAATTCTATCTACATTAGTTTTGACATTACTCTTGTAAGGCGGATTGAACCAAATT
Organism: Acanthosepion pharaonis; assembly: GCA_903632075.3. Lineage (NCBI taxonomy): Eukaryota > Metazoa > Mollusca > Cephalopoda > Sepiida > Sepiidae > Acanthosepion > Acanthosepion pharaonis. Next base: position 67,724 of record CAHIKZ030002495.1, on the reverse strand, counting down.
ATGTTCTGTTTGTATTGTTTTAGCTTACTTTTATTTTATTATTTTTTTTATTTCTACAAACTCTAATTTCACTTTACCGTTGCTGCGTTCTAGCTCTTTATTATATCTAGCTTTATTATCCTCGATTATTCTTTTGTTACTGGAGATGATCGATAACCTATATTGTACCGAGTTTGCAAATTGTCAAGTATCCTTTTATGGTGGTTGGATTTTCTGTCGACATACCTGGGGTTGTATGAATCCATAGTGTATGGTTTATACATGCCCTTACTCATGTCAAATGTAACGTGTGGGAAATTGATCACTTTAGCGCTGGTTTTGGTGGTAATGTTTAGTTTATGGTCCTTAAAGAATTTAAACTAAACATCAGAATATACTCAGCACCTGAAGATTGCAAGACCGCATGAAACTCCGAGTCCTTCTACCGACGCTGGATAGTATGTATATTGACTAATATATATATATATATATATATATGTGTGTGTGTGTGTGTGTGTGTGTGTGTGTGTGTGTGAGTGTGTGTGTGTGTGTGGATATTTCAGATAGACTATATCCGTAAAAAGGACAACATCCAGCAGCAAGGCCTCTGATCGGGAGATTGAAGGTCTTGAGAAGCATTGAACCACTTTTTAATTGCTGTTGTCCTCTCTGACTCGGAGTGGTAGCACTTGTTAGGGTCCCATCTATAGGCAAATACTGAACCCCCAAACAAATAAAAAACACTAATAAAGTATACAAATTTATTTTTATAGTAAAATACCAGCAATTTATTTTTTGTAAAAAAAAAGAATAATACCAACAATACATATTTATAGTAAAATAACTAACAACAGGTTTTTAAAGAATTTAAACTAAACATTAGAATATACTCAGCACATGAAGATTATGTATATTCACTATGTATGTGTATATATATATATATATATATATATATATATATATATATATATATATATATATATATATATAAAAAATTAATTGATTTTTTTTTTTTTATTTTATTTACAGTTCTAACCATGTTACAAAAATAGAAGCTGAAAGCTCAGAATTTAATTTTGTAATTAAGACATTAGTTCCATTTCATCCTCAAGCAAATTTTGGAGTAACTTTTAAAATTACAGGGTTTTAAAGACACAGCAAAAATCATAATTCACGTTTCCAAGGATACAGAGAAATCCAACTCAACCAGACAAGGGGTATTTGCGTGTTCATTATATCTGTATTTTGATGTATCAGTTATTAGTTAGGTTTTGGTAGGGGTAGGGATGTATTTTTTCAAATATTTTCACTCGTTTTGGTAGGGGTAGGGATGTATTTTTTCAAATATTTTCACTGTTAGTTTTAATAGACTATATTACTTTTTAAAAGAAGTAAATGCATTAGAATTACTTACAGTAAGTAAAATTATTATTCCATATCAAGTATAAGTATGTATATTACGATTTTCAAAATTTTTATATTTAAATATTATTTAAGTAAAATTTATGACAATTACGGCAAAAATAGCTATAATTCATTTCTCTGATTTAGTAAACTCTATTATTATTTATTTTTTTACTTTTTTATAAACTTAGTAATATATAGTTTCACGTGTATGTACAAAGGACACGGGTATATATGTGTGTGTGTATACACACAGAGATGCATGCATATATAGCTATCTAGTTATCTATTCATCTATGTTTATTCACAAAATCTCTCTCTCTCTCTCTCTCTATATATATATATATATATATATATATATATATATATATATAGATATATAGAGAGAGAGAAGAGGAGGAAAAATGAGTAATGGATAGCGATTTGGATTGAGGAATCGCAGAGCCGAGTTTGAATTCCAGTCGAATCCATTACATTCACTTGCGTGGAAAAGTATGAATCCTCTTCCTCTCCCTCCAGCTATGGGTAAAATAGTAGGACAGACTGGGTTCTATAGCCTTGGGTGGCAACTGATCTAGGACAACTCTGAATTCAAAACCTGCAGAGGATCGTTTGGGAACCTAGTGGCATTCGGTGCACCAGGTCTCTGTATTCGTCCCTTCAAAAAGTGTGGATTGTCCTGCACGAGGCCTTCACCACTATAATCAAATCTCATGTGCCGGTGTCGGGCTGTCGGTTTCCTGGAAACTGATCTGCTTGACACTCATACGTCGAATATCGACGGGAGAGTCGATTATATATATATATATATATATATATATATATATATATGTGTGTGTGTGTGTGTGTCTTTTCTCACATCTTTCTTTTTATTTATCAATTCAATTTTCTTCTTATCTATCTCTCCACTTATCTTTTCTTCTTATCTATCTATTATGGACATTTTTTCTGTTACACCCAGTATATATATTTAGTTGCAGTATAAACTACAGGTTGGCATTGTTCCTGGGCAGACGTCTACAACAGGGATAGTAGACACCATAGATTGATGGAAACCTATTATTTATCCGCCGCGTTTTGCTCTCATTTTTCCCGCCTTTTCCTTCCTGGTTAATATGAGCATTAACAACAGTAAAAAGATCTATTCAAGAAATTATTGATTCATCTATTTCTAAACTTTGTTCTTTCTTTGTTGTCCTCCAGAAGTCGCTGACCAAAGAGGAAAATTGACCGGCTTCAGCTATAGCGGAAGTAACATTATCTTCACTGAAATAAAAACAGGCAGACGAGAAAGAAAGAAAATAAAAAGAAAGGGAGAAAATGTAAGAGAAAAAGAGAAAATAAAGAAAATCTGGAAACTTTGAGTTTGTGAAAGAGGTTGATAGAAAAAGAGAGAATGAGAGAAAAAAAATCTGATGTGAGAAATAGAATATTTAAAAACCCGGAGGTGATGAGAAACAATAAATAAATAAATAAATAAATAAATAAATAAAGCTAAATAAAGAAAGGAAGGTAATGGTATCTGGAGCTTAAGAAAGAAAGGCAATGAAAAAAAAGAACGATATCTGGAGCTAAAAGAAAGAAAGAAAGAAAGAAAGAAAGAAAGAAAGAAAGATAGAAAGAAAGAAAAGGAAATAAAGAAAGTCAATGAAAGAACGATAGCTAGAGTTAAAAGAAAGAAAGAAAGAAAGAAAGAAGAAAAGAAAGCCAAATCGTAGACAAAAAGTGATTAAAAAAGGAAATTAAGTGTATTAAACATGTTTCTGAGATAAAAAGATAGATAGACGAGAAAATTGATCAATAGAAAAGAGAAAAAAAAAACGGGCTTAAAAGAAAGAACGAAAGAAAGAGAGAAAGAAAGAATGATTTCTAGAGCTAAAAAAAGAAAGAAAGAAAGAAAGAATGATTTCTAGAGCTAAAAGAAAGAAAGAAGGAAATAAAGCCAAACCGTTGACAAAAAGCTTATTAAAAAAGGAAAGAAACGTGTTTCTGAGATAGAAAGATAGATACTGAAAACTGACGAGAAAAATTGAGCAATATAAAAAAAGAAAAAACCGGGCGAGGTAGTAAGTGGGAGAATAGAAGTAAAATAAAACGACAGTGGTCACCCATATCCACGGTTTCGCTTTCCGCGTGTTCAATTACCAGAAATCAGTGATTTATAAGTTTTATTCAATAATAACCCCAAAAGGGCAAGAGTATTCCTGCCAAAGGAAACTGTTAAGTGCTTCCTTTAATAAAGGTGGGGGGGTGCGGAACTAAGTTCGTTTTTACAGACTTACAGTTATCATGAATCTTTTAACCGTCAAAATGACGGCGCGGATAGTGAAATCGGCGTGATGAGTTCAATTCCCTGTCGATTCAGTTTCATTCACATCACACTATTGCCATTGGAAAAGGCAGGATTCCCTCTATGGGTTAAATAGTAGAACAAACTTGCCTTGAAGTGGTAACCATTCTAGGAGGAGGAAAAACTCTGGATTCAAAACCAACCTGTGCTGATCAGTACCTAGATAGGTGACCGCTTAGGACTACGAGGTGCTGTAAGCTTGGATGTGCGGGTGGTGTTAATGTATAACGCCTCGGAATTGAAAATCGGAGTGTCGAGTTCCAATTCCAGTCGAGTTCATTATATTTACTTACGCGAAAATACCATTGGGAAAGGTAAGTTAATGAACCACCTTTTCCCCCTCAGCTATGGGTTAAATTAAAATGGGTCTCGCTTCAGTAAATCATTATCATCTACAAAAAATTCTTGCAATCTAAAAATATTTTCTGGCTTTAAATAATCTGCAAAGGGTTTTTTTGCTTCAGTAAATCATTATCATCTAAAAAAATTTTAAATCTAAAATATTTTCTGGGAAAATAATCAAAACGTTTTTAATTTTATAATAAACAGTATTAACTACATTTACTGGCTTGAATTTGATTTGTTAACCAGACGTTTCCTCTGTAGCTAAATAGCATAGCATGTCAGACCAAATGACGGTTCCATGTAGAATACAGGTTCGATTTCCTGTCAGGCTATTTGACGGTTTTGTGTAGGATACAGGTCCGATTCATGTCGTAGGACACATATTTTCTATGAAATTTCGTTGATATTTAGGCCAGTAATTGTTGTTAATACTGTTTATTATAAACAGAGCATTTATTTAAATATTTGTATCTATAAAAATAATGTAAACAGAAAATATATCAAAATAATTGTCGGACTTAATCCAATTCATAATAGATATATTACTAAATTTAATTTTTTTCTAAATTCACTAGCGTCTCGTTCGTTTGTATGTGAAGCCGCATGTGTAGATAGATAGATATGAAGAGTGAGGTAGATAGATAGGGAGGGAGGGAGGGAGAGAGAATGCAAAAGAAAAAGGGTGAAACAAAATGAAGGGATCATTGTCATGAATAAAAAAAGGGAAAATATCAAGAAAATCAGAAAAGTAAGTTAAGCTAAAAACAGAAAACTATAAAAAGAGAGAAAGGGTTCCATTTGTTGAAGATTATAAATAAAGAAAGTATAGAAATGAAGAAAGAGCTAGAGAACGGAGAGGAACAGATAGGAAGAAACATGAAAGGGGGGAAAGGTAAGACGGGAAAAAGCAGAAAGGAGGAAATTAGAAAGAAAGAAAGAAAGAAAGAAAGAAAGAAAGAAAGAAAGAAAGAAAGAAAGAAAGAATTAGAAGGGTAGGAGAAAATAACTAATTAGCTAACAAACTAAAATGAAATAAAATATCGAGAAAAATGGGAATAGAGAAAGAAGAAAAGTAGAAAGAAAGAAAAAAGAAAGAAAGAAAAGATAGAAAGAAAAACGACAGAAAGAAAGATTAAGAAAGAAAGAAAGAAAGAAAGAAAAAAATAAAGAATGGAAAAAAAAGAAAGAAAAAGACGAAAGGCAATAACTAAATGAAGAAAGAAAGAAAGAAAAGAAAGAAAGAAAGAAAGAAAGAAAGAAAGAAAAGAAAAGAATAGAAAAAAGAAAGAAAGAAAAGGACGAAAGGCAATAAATAAATGGAGAAAGAAAGAAAGAAAGAAAGAAAAGAAAGGCAGAAAGAAAGAAAAGAAAAGAATAGAAAAAAGAAAGAAAGAAAAGGACGAAAGAAAATAAATGGAGAAAGAAAGAAAGAAAAGAAAGAAATAAATAAAGAAAAGAAAAAAGAAGGGAAGAAACAGTAAAGAAAAGAAGACCCTAAAAGAACGGAAGGAAGGTAAGAGAGAGAGAGAGAGAGAGAGAGAGAGAGAGAGAGAGAGAGAGAGAGCGAGAGAGGGAGAGTGTGTGTGTGAGAGGGAGAGAAAGAGAGAGAGAGAGAGTGCGTGAAAGAAGAGAGAGATTTTGTTTAAACTGTGTAAAGACGTATTCTATCTATCCTTCAGCTGGTCACCTCAGCCGGTCTCATCATCCGCCACTGACTGCCCTGCTGTAAAAATCCAACAACAATTTACAGTAACTAGTCACCATCCTTTTACTGATTGATCACACACCCTGAAACGGAGGCGAAGAGCACGGACTTCATAAATACGACCATTCTCTGATATTCACGTTTTACATTCAACAAACATGAGTCGGTAGGTCGAACCAATGATTTGTTGTTGTTTTTTATTCTATCCATCCTTTCATTCCTATATTCTGTTCCCTCATTCTTAGTTTAGTAGCTGACGCGTGAGTCGCTTGTATCTAGAAAGGCACAGATTATGTAAGGAAAAATGTGGTTGATTTCTAAGGGCGAGATCGGTGGAATATAATTAATTTAATTGAATATAAGATTTTATTTTAAATAATCGACAATGCTCAATGGTTATGTTTGTGCTTGCAGATCCCGTCAACGTAAAAAAATTATTAATAGGTTTCACTGACGCAATCCGAAAAGTTCGCGTTCCAGTAAAACTTTTTGTCAGAAAAAAATAGCGTAACGCGAAGAATGGATTACCGTTTATTTATATGGTAAAAATTCTAGAGCGTTCTAATATAAGTAATATATAATAATCTTTCATTTTTTTGCTATGAGTGATAGTTCTGCATTGATTGCAGAAAAAGAAAAAAAAAACTTTAATTTAGAAAGAGCACATACTTTCAGATTTTAAGCCACCGCAAGCGACAAACAAGATCCTTTGATATCAACACTGGCAAACATAGAAAGTTATTGTGGGGGGGGTAAGGCTGAAGATTTTCCCCATAAAATGTTGTGAGCGTTCCCAGAACTCTATCCCATTAAAATACCTCTCACATTTCGTTTTCGCCACTTCAGATATCGCTAGAAATTATTGGAGACCAACAAACATTTTTTTAAGCCCTCTCCATTCAGAGCGTAGATGATCATGGCTCTTCACAATTTCCTTTCTTTATTATGTGCTATGATTTCTTGGGGAAAAAGTGGAAGACTTTCACATTGCATTTTCCGCGGTTTTGAATGTAAAGGAATTCTTCTCTTAGACTGATTGCCATTCAAAGTCGGAGAAAGTATGATTTACTGTTTAACCAATAGATACAGGGAGAAGACATGGTTCCATGTTCTTCCTAAGGGTATTTGCACAAACTGAGCATAAGCGACTCGGTCGTAATTTGAAGTCGTTTTGTAGAATCTCATTTGTGCGCCGATAACAGTTACGCTACCAACATGTCCAATGATACATATGTATATATATCTATTTTGTCAGTGATACTTACTTTAAATCATGACCACAGACAATCACTTTCTTTCTCATAGTAAAACATTTCCAAAAAATAATAATTATATATAATACAATAGCTCTATTCTATCAGTAATGCTAGCATTCATTCCTGACCACTGACAATCCCTTTCTTCCTCATTTGCAATGCATTCCTATAGTAAAACACTGCTACAAAATAATAATTTTACATATAATAGCCCTATTCTATCAGTAATGCTTGAATTCATTCCTAACCACTGACAATCCCTTTCTTCCTCATTTGCAATGCATTCCTATAGTAAAACACTGCTACAAAATAATAATTTTACATATAATAGCCCTATTCTATCAGTAATGCTTGCATTCATTCCTGACCACTGACAATCCTTTCTTCCTCATTTGCAATGCATTCCTATAGTAAAACACTGCTACCAAATAATAATTCTACATATAATAGCCCTATTCTATCAGTAATGCTTGCATTCATTCCTGACCACTGACAATCCCTTTCTTCCTCATTTGCAATGATTCCAGTAAAACACTGCTACCAAATAATAATTCTACATATATTAGCCCTATTCTATCAGTAATGTTCATTCCTGACCACTGACAATCCCTTTTTTCCTCATTTGCAATGCATTCCTATAGTAAAACACTGCTAAAAATAATAATTTTACATATATATAGCCCTATTCTATCAGTAATGCTTGCATTCATTCCTGACCACTGACAATCCCTTTCTTCCTCATTTGCAATGCATTCCTATAGTAAAACACTGCTACAAAATAATAATTCTATAATAGCCCTATTCTATCAGTAATGCTTGCATTCATTCTGACCACTGACAATCCCTTTCTTCCTCATTTGCAATGCATTCCTCTAGTAAAACACTGCTACCAATAATTTATGAATAGCCCTATTCTATCAGTAATGCTTGCATTCATTCCTTCCTGACAATCCCTTTTTCCTCATTTGCAATGCATTCCTATAGTAAAAACACTGCTACAAAATAATAATTCTACATATAATAGCCCTATTCTATCAGTAATGCTTGCATTCATTCCTGACCACTGACAATCCCTTTCTTCCTTTTGCAATGCATTCCTCTAGTAAAACAATGCTACCAAATAATAATTCTACATATAATAGCCCTATTCTATCAGTAATGCTTGCATTCATTCCTGACCACTGACAATCCCTTTCTTCCTCATTTGCAATGCATTCCTCTAGTAAAACACTGCTACAAAATAATAATTTACATATAATAACATTCTATCAGTAATGCTTGCATTCATTCCTGACCACTGACAATCCTTTTCTTCCTCATTTGCAATGCATTCCTCTAGTAAAACACTGCTACAAAATAATAATTCTACATATAATAGCCTATTCTATCAGTAATGCTTGCATTCATTCCTGACCACTGACAATCCCTTTCTTCCTCATTTGCAATGCATTCCTCTATAAAACACTGCTACCAAATAATAATTCTATATATATTAGCCCTATTCTATCAGTAATGCTTTGCATTCATTCCTGACCCCTGACAATCCCTTTTCTTCCTCATTTGCAATGCATTCCTCTAGTAAAACACTGCTACCAAATAATTCTACATATAATAGCCCTATTCTATCAGTAATGCTTGCATTCATTCCTGACCCCTGACAATCCCTTTCTTCCTCATTTGCAATGCATTCCTTAGTAAAACACTGCTACCAAATAATAATTATATATATAATATATATATTCTATCAGTAATGCTTGCATTCATTCCTGACCACTGACAATCCCTTTTTCCTCATTTGCAATGCATTCCTCTAGTAAAACACTGCTAAAATAATAATTTATATATATTAGCCCTATTCTATCAGTAATATTGCATTCATTCCTGACCACTGACAATCCCTTTCTTCCTCATTTCCAAAGCATTCCTATAGTAAAAACACTGCTACAAAATAATAATTATATATATAATACCATTCTATCAGTAATGCTTGCATTCATTCCTGACCACTGACAATCCCTTTCTTCCTCATTTGCAATGCATTCCTATAGTAAAACACTGCTACCAAATAATAATTATACATATAATAGCCCTATTCTATCAGTAATGCTTGCATTCATTCCTGACCACTGACAATCCCTTTCTTCCTCATTTGCAATGCATTCCTCTAGTAAAACACTGCTACCAAATAATAATTCTACATATAATAGCCCTATTCTATCAGTAATGCTTGCATTCATTCCTGACCACTGACAATCCCTTTCTTCCTCATTTGCAATGCATTCCTATAGTAAAACACTGCTACCAAATAATAATTCTACATATAATAGCCCTATTCTATCAGTAATGCTTGCATTCATTCCTGACCACTGACAATCCCTTTCTTCCTTATTTGCAATGCATTCTTTTAGTAAAACACTGCCACAAAATAATAATTATATATATAATAGCCCTATTCTATCAGTAATGCTTGCATTCATTCCTGACCACTGACAATCCCTTTCTTCCTCATTTGCAATGCATTCCTATAGTAAAACACTGCCACAAAATAATAATTATATATATAATAGCCCTATTCTATCAGTAATGCTTGCATTATTCCTTTATACTGACAATCCTTTTCTTCCTCATTTTCAATGCATTCCTATAGTAAAACACTGCCACAAAATAATAATTATATATATAATAGCCCTATTCTATCAGTAATGCTTGCATTCATTCCCTGACCACTGACAAATCCCTTTCTTCCTGCAATCCTCATTTTCAATTCAATCTAAAACATGCTATAAAATAAATTATATATATAATAGCTTATTCTATCAGTGATGCTTTGGAAATTTCGAAAACTGATAATCCCTTTCTTCCTCATTTTAATAATCAATATATACAGTTCAAAACACTAAAATTTTAGACGTTTAAAATATCCAAAACGTTCTTGAATAGAAGTAGACTAATTGGGGAAAGTGATTAAATTGACTTTCCAACTTTGCTTTTGTAACTGAAAACTTACTCTATCCAACAGCGACACAGCGTTCCCTGTAACTGTTGTAATTTTTAAAATAGATACGAGGCCTTACTTTTGAGCAAACTTTCGTGCATTTTTGGCTCAGTTTACCAACTGTATATTGGTGTTTTTTAAATTATAATTTTATTATATATATATATATATATATATATATATATATATATATATATATATATATATATATATATATATTAGATTTTATAGTGGTTCCATCGCGAGAAAAAATTATTAAATTTTAAAGGCAAAATTATAAGCCGCAAACGTATTTGGTTATAATGTGATAATGTGTATATTTAAAATAATATATATTATATTTTTTTTTTCCTAAAAAGATTTATGAGAAAACATAAGGAAAAAATCAATTCCTTTAAATAATATGTGAAATAACCATCCTTCGCCTGATGAAGGTCATAAGACCCGAAACGTGTGTAGCAAAAAATCTGGAAAATATAATATATTTTAAAATCCATTATAAATAAAAACGTTTGGGGTTTTTTTTTCTTTATTGAGAGAGAGAGAATAAAGGAGAGAGAGAGAGAGAGAGAGAGAGAGAGAGAGAGACAGACAAACAGACAGACAGACAAACAGGAAATACAAAATTTTTTCTTTTTATAGAGAGAGAGAAAGAGAGAAGATAGATAGATAGATAGATAGAGAGAGAGAGAGAGAAGAGAGAGAGAGATTAAAACGAAATCCTATATACATAATTATGAAGACGGTTGCGAGACCAGACCAGAAACACGTGTCGTGAAATTATGTAAAACAAAGTATAATATTTTTCTCAATAAATCCACATTACAACCAAAAACGTTTGCGGCACCCTCTTCTTTTTTAATATATATACTTTTCTCTCGTTGGAACCACTACAACATATTTCTTTTATATATATATATATATATATATATATATATATATATATATATATTATTGATTTTAATCATGAATTAATGTCCAGAGCTTTGAAGATGAACTGGGTGAATGAATTTCCTTCCGGCCAATGGGACATTATGTTTTTAATTCTTTATTGATAGCAATTTTTGAATCAAATATATTGACATTGTGTTCTTATCATAGAGGGTGCGATGGATAAATTGTCGTCTAAGTTACGCAAAAATGAAAATGATACTAACATCTCATTTTAACTGATATCCTTTCCAAGATGACACAAAAATTCAAATCATCTAAATAGTAAATTTATTCAATAAAATCATATTGACTTCAACCAAAAATGCAGACAAATTTTGGAATCTCCTGCAACTCTATAAAATATTATAAAATGAATGAACCATAATCTTTGCCTTCAGTTCATTTTTATCTACAAAGGAGTTTTGTTAGATCTCTCAAATCTGCACCAGTTACTAAAATAATCAAGGATTTATTGCAGTCTAGGGAGTTTATATGCCATTGACTGTGATGTGGTTCGCAGAAATTGTTTATGAGCCATTAATGAAATTCCTGTTTGTGTGGTGTGACATAAAAAAAGAATCCTGTTGTCAGTCATAGTGTCTTCAGCAGGCAAATTCTTGAACCAGGGCAGGCACTTGATGTATATAAGAAATAACATTGAAAAAATATCTCTCATAACAATTTCAATGAGTTCTTTTCTTACCAGAATGATCTGAATTTACCGAACTGTCGTAAAATCATAATTTACCATTATTTATCCAACTCTTTTTCGAGTCCTCTGCACTATTTAAATTTGGTACCCAAAATATTTTAAAATGTTTATATTGATATTTCCAGTTAGAATGCCAAACAGTACAGGAAAATTTAAATTTATTTATATCTGTCATGTTGAATTGTGTTTTTTTGCTCTTTTTTTCTAAATTTTCGGTGCCCAACTGACCCTAAATAGTATACTATGCAGTCGACAAAAAAAAATTTATAAAAAATATCTTATATATGTTTACGGCCATATCAATTTGAAAAACCGGTTTTAAAAATTTCGTAACCACTTATAAAATACCAGGTGCTATAAACTTGAAAATGGTGGTGTAATGGATAATGGCTTGGAATTGTTAATTTAGAACTGAGTTCGAATTCCAATTAGTTTCGTTATATTCATTTACGTGCAAATACCCTTCTCCCCAGGTTAATTAGTAATATGTGCGTCACTAAATTATTATTATCTTTCTCTAAATTTGGAATTTATTTCAATATAATTATTTCCTGCCTTTAAATAACCTGAAAAGTGTTGATAAACTGTAGAAAACGAATCAATCAATGAATTTTATATATATATATATATATATATATATATATATATATATATATATATTAAAAAAACATTTTTAATGTTTATTTTCTTTTTATTATATAAATATTTTTTTCAAATGTTCTTTTATAATAAACAGTATTAAAATATTTACCGGCCTGAAAGTCCGAGAAATTTTCATTTAAATATGTGTCCTCCGACAGGAATCTGACCCAAAACAAGACTATCCTATACAAAAAGCGTCCGACAAGTATTTATTTTTTATAGTTTCATAAACATTGTGACGTCATTTGTTTTCATTCGGATACGGATTGAGCAGATATGAATATTTGAGAGAAAATCATGGAAATTGTGTTTAAATACAGTAAAATCGACTTTAATATTAGAGGAACTATTGTGACCGAATTTGGTTAAGGCACATCAGGCTATATGACGGTTCCATATAGGATACAGGTTTGATTCCAGTGGAGAACACATATTTTCTATTTAATTTTCTCTTTTTCGGGCCCTAAATAATTGTTAATATTGTTTATTAGAAACAGATCAACATTTTATACTTAAGAACTTATAAACATTAAAAAAAATTCTTTTCCTATTTTTCTATAATATTATATATATATATCTTTCTAACTATGGCAGATAAGAAAAATTTAATTTTTTTTTAGTTTTTTTATTTCCTTATATAAATTTCCGTTTTACAAAAATTTTTGGGTTCCTTAAAATTTCCACATTGTCGATTGTCACATGCGCTTGAAAAACACTGGAAAGACTAAATAAAAAATGAATTAAATTTTCTTTTTTAGTTTAATATTTAACGAAAGATCTTTAAAAGAAAGGTTTATATATATATATATATATATATATATATATATATATATATATATATATATATATATATATATATATATATATATATAATATATATATTTTATTATATATATATATATATATATATATATATATATATATTTAAAAAAATATGAAATCAAATTTTTGTGTACCATTATAATAATTTATTTCAAGAGTCCTTTTAAAAAACGCCAAATCATCAGATAGCACTTCCAAAAAATGAAATGAATTATTATAATGGTACCTTTAAAGTGGTCTTTTTTTCTTTTAAATATTTTTTTTTTTTACATTGAGCTTTCAGGATTTCATCCTCCTTGGGATTACCCATAATATTACCAAGTTTTCATAACTTATATATATATATATATATATATATATATATATATATATATATATATATTACAAGGCTCAAATACTAATATTTAATGGTTAACTAAAATTATAACCATGGAATGTTATGTTTAAAAAATTTATACTTATTCTTACTTTTGTCCTTTTCATTGAGTTCTACCTGGATTCTATCCTTCTTTAATTTATATATATATATATATATATATATAAAGAAATTCGTAAGATATATAATCCGGTGTTCTTGTAGATATTTTTTTTTTTTTAAATAGTGCTCAATGTAAATTAACAGAGCATTAATATTATAAATTAATTTTTTTTATAATATATTTTTTTATTATATATATAATTCTAAAAAATTAAAAAATAGAATGCTAAAAGCCCCAAATTTAATTTTGCAAAATTCGCTTGAAGATGAAATGGAATTAATGCTTTTAATTTAATTGCAAAATTAAATTCGGGGCTTTTTGCAAACAATTTTTTTTAACATGGTTTTTAAATTGTAGCAGAAAAAAAATTTTTTAAAATTTTAATATATATATATATATATATATATATATATATATATATATATATATATATATATATATATAGATAATATTAGTGGAAAATATACATACATATGAAAAATATATCTAAAAATTCCCATACATGTATATTTTCAGAAAAAAAAAATTTCCAAGAGGAAGGATCCAGGTAGAACTCAATGTCTAGGACAGAGTAAGGATATAATAAAAAAAGTTTAAACACTAATATTCCATGGTCATAATTTATTCCATTGGAATCGTAAATACGATCCAAATCATCAGACCTACAAATTCAAAATGAAAACAGAAAAAACAACTCCGGAAATCAAAACAGAATTTAGAGAAAGTGTAAATATGAGGATGAGTGACAGAGAATTTTTTGGAGATGTGGGTGGGGTGGGATTTAAAAGAGGAGAAAAGAAAGTCGACGGATGTCTAATACATAAAGATACATTTCTCAGGTGACATATACACACCACAGACAATTCGGATAGGAAGGAAAAAAAAAAAAAAAAAAAAAAAAATAAAGGGTGGGGAGAGGATAAAACGAAGGAAAATAAAATTGTGTTTTACTTTAAAGGGCCGCTTTGTAATTGGGAAAATTAAATCAAATATAAATATATGAAGATGAATATAATATATATATATATATATATATATTTATTCTCTATATGTATATATATATATATATATATATATATATATATATATATATATATATATATATATATGTGTGTGTGTGTAACAATGTAAAAAATTTTCCGGTGTTTTTTCTTCAAAATTTTGAGACGGCATACAGCAGTAAAATATTGAATTTTTATATTTAACTTTTGGAATACATAATATATATCTAATTATATTTTAAAATCAATTTCCCCCTAATAAACCTACGATCCATTGACTGTCAATTATCTTTATTAAAAATGCTTAAAAATTTCTAACTCTAAAACTCTCTAATCTATTCTTAATTAAACTTCTCCCAAAACTCAAATTTATTCTCTCTCTCTTTTAAATCTCTCTCAGCTCTCCATCTCTCTATCAATATATAAAATTGAACTCTTTTTCTCCCTCTCTCTCTTCTCTCTTATCTCTCTCTCTCTCTCTCTCTCCTTTCTCTCTCTCTTATATCTCTCTCTCTTCTCTCTCTCCTCTCTCTCTCAGAAATCTCTCTCTCGTAAAATCTCTCTGTACAAAAAAATATAGAATGCAAAAGATGTATGTGGACTGAAATTCATTGTATGGCTCTATTGAACGACAAATTTCACCTATCCCTACTTACCTCTTAATATATTCCACAGCACCAAAGGATACCGTCTACCTATTTCCACACTCCAGTCGACTTTTATATCACCTGAGCATGCTGGGACAAGTTACTAAAAAATAGCCATGTACACACTGGATATGAGTCGTATCTACTGGCATGATGTCTTTACCTATAAATAGACTTCGACATAAAGAATGGAAAAGCATAGAAGCTTTGGAAAGAAAAGATCTCGACCCATAAATGAGAAGACACCCACTTTTAGAAAAGGATAGACAAAGTGATGCCAGTGAAAATTAGAGAAGGACTCGGTGAGCTTGTCACATTAAGTTGCTCCAGTAAGAAAGACGTAAAGCAATAAGAAATGCCATTCCTCTAAAAAAGGAATAAGACATTTTTTTTCTTTTATGTACCGTGTCCCTTCAGGATATAGGAGATCATGGCTCTCTGCTTCCTCCATCAATTGTAGTTCTCAATAAGAACTTTATACTACTTCTCCCAGACTCTGATCTGTCATCCACTTGCTTAAGCCCGTTAAATATGTCACGCGTTGCTTTCCCTTGCCCTGCTTTTCCCTCTATCCGTTCTGTGAATATCAGATTCTCCAAGAATCTTCCTTTCTCATTACGTGTCCCAGAAATTTCAGCTGCCTCTTCCTGATGTTAAGTATGTTTTCCCTTTGTCTGCATCCTCTCCAAAACCTCCTAACACTGATAGGATATACATAGGCTCAACAAAGAATAATTTTAAAATTAGATGGAGGCAACACAAGAGCTCCTTCAACAATATTCAAAAAAAGAAATCAGACATCTCTATCCCAATATTTCTGGCATCTAAAAGAAAACGAATAAAACACCAAAAGTAAAATGGAAAATAAAAATAAAACAAGAATAATTTTTAGCATTTTTATTTAGGGCTGTGTTGTAAAAACAGCCCTGAAAAATAACGGATAATGTCGCAGCTTTTTTAAGGGTATTATTAGCATGTAAGTGAATATAATGGATTCGACTAGAATATATATATATATATATATATATATATATATATATATATATATATATATATATATATATATATATATATATATGTGTGTGTGTGTGTGTGTGTGTGTGTGTAATTTTTTAATTATTCAACGCGTGTGTGTGTGTGTGTCATGGGTGATTGTGTGTGTGTGTGTGTGTGTGTGTGTGTGTAAATTTAACATATACCAATCACTGGTGCAGATCAACCGAGCCTGTCTGTCTATCTATCTATCTATCTATCTATCTATCTATCTATCTATCTATCTATCTATCTATCTATCTATTCATAATCCATGAGAACTTCTTAAATACTTTCCCTAATTTCAAATTTATAAGAAAACGCACAGATACTCAAAAAAAAAAAAAAAAAAATGCTGAATTTTCCATTTTTTTAATCATTGGAAAAATACTGGGTTGCTATTAATGAATCTTAATTTAAAACTTTAAATTACACACGTGACTTTCCTTTTTCTGTATTTTCCCTTCTCAGTAGAGCCAATGTCAAAAGCTTATTTTTCTCTTGGACAAATATTTTTATTTAATTTAAGATGGAGGAAATTATAATTAACAATGTCGCTAGAGGGCGTGCCATTTACTCAGTTTAAAGTCACGATGGGGAGAGTTATTACCAAGTAGTTCTAATTTACTAATCCAATCTCAAACCCTAAACTAAGCGAACCATTAATCCTAAAATGACTGAAGTCCTAAATCAGAACCAATTGAAATACTAATCATAAACTAACTGAAGCCCTAATACCAAAACTAAAAGAAAACTTACGTGAAAACCCAACACAAAACTAAACAAATCTTTAAGCCTAAACTAATAATGACCTAAGCCTAAACGTAAACAAACTGAATTCCTAACACCTAAACTAAAAGAAAACTTAAATTGATGCTCTAATGCGAAGCTGCATTAATCATCCTCTAACCACAAAGAACTGAAGCCCTAAGGCGAAACTAAAAGAAAAGAAATTAAATTGGTGCTCTAATAACAAACTAAATGAACCCTTAAAGTATGTGAAAGTCTAGACCTAAACTAAATGAGACGTTAACCTTAATCATGACAAACTGAAACAAAACTGTAGCCCTAACGAAAAACTAAACGAATCCTTAAAGTATGTGAAAGCCTAGAAGCTAAATGACACTTTTACCTTAAGTTAATCATGACCTAAAACAAAACGTAGCACTAAGGATAAACCTAACGAATCAATAAACTAAGTGTAACACTAACTGTAAAATGAAATAAGACTTAATGTCAAGTTAACTGAAACCCTACCCCCAAACTATTGATTATAACAAATATTTCAAATAAAAGTAATTTTTTAATATTAATATATTCAAAAGTATGGATTATTTTCTGAATTTCTAGGATGAAGAATTATCATTATTTACGCTATTTATATTCGGACTATTGTTCGCACCTTTGTTTTATTTATCACAACGTTTCGGCCGTGGTGATCTCCGGCCTTGATTAGGTGCATATCGATCTGGATTACCTACACTACATTTTATTTAGTCTGCGGGGGAGTCCCTAGACATGAACAGTAGAATGAGAAAATGCTGCCTTCGCAGATTAACTAAATTCAGTTCCCTGGAGTTTATTCAGATCAGTTTATACCTGAGGAAGGCCGGAGAGCACAATGACCGAAACGTTGTGATAAAAATAACAAAGATAAGGAAAATAGTCCGAATATAAATAGTGTAAATAAAAATTATGGATAGTGTATAAAGCAAGTTGAAATGTTCATTAGTTTGTATTTTCTAGAGTTTGATATTTATTAAAGCGAGATCGGTTTTAATATATTAATTGGGTATTGTTGAATATATTCCCGCTCAACTATTATTCTAAGTTAATAGTCTTCGAAAATTGTTAGCGAAATGTCGATAAATTAATTAAATATGAATTTATTTTATTTGCTTACACCTTCTTGGATTTAGTGAGGTGGAACCGATTGATTTATTCTTGCCCATGTAAATCATTCAGCTTGTTAATCAAACGTCACGCCGACCTGCTCACAGGACAGGAGACCATAACTCTTTGCGTGTGAGTATACACGAGTTAGACAGGCGAATAAATGCCGTGAACGTGGGCGGAAGTAGATTTTGAAGAAGTTTTGTTTAAGGAAGATGAACAAAGGGAGCAAGGAAAGAAGTAGAAAAAAATAAAGAAGAAGAAAGGATGAAGGGGAGTGAACAGAAAAAAGGAAAGAAGAAGAAGGCGAAAATAAAAAAAAAGAATAACATCAGGAAGGATGGGGGAAACGACAGCGCGAACATAAACATCAAACGGTGAGGAGCGCCTCATAGGTGAGGCGGAAGAGGATAGCAGGTGTGGCAGAAGAGGATAGCAGGTGAGGCGGAAGAGGATAGCAGGTATGGCAGAAGAGGATAGCAGGTGAGGCGGAAGAGGATAGCAGGTGAGGCGGAGGAGGATAGCAGGTGAGGCAGAAGAGGATAGCAGGTGAGGCGGAGGAGGATAGCAGGTGAGGCAGAAGAGGATAGCAGGTGAGGCGGAATGATTGAAAAACAATCAAAGATTGAGAAACAGTTTTAAAAAATGCATATCCTAAAAATAAATATAATTTCAAAATTTAAATCATTATTACGGATTACTTTTAATTACATGCATTAGTCCCAGTATAAATAGTTATAAATAATTATTGACCGATTTTATCATTGTGATATTTTTGCATTATATCAAGTATCTATATCTATAATTCTCAAAATCTGTATGTGTGTGTGTGATCGGATGTTGTTTATGCCTTTCCAGTTTTCATCCGATTTCGACGAATTTTTCTTTGTTTGATAGATAATTCTTCAGTGCCGGTTTTGAGTCCAAAGTGTTAGCGACAATGGCTCTCCACTACTTCCTGTTCATTATAACTGTCAGTAACGTTTTACTATTTACTATCTGTTCTTGGATATATATCTTTCAAAAAAACTTTAATAAAAAATAAATACTTTAAATTATTACAATAATATTATCAATGTCTATAATTCTCAAAATATGTGTGTGCACGTATGTATGTATGTGTGTGTGTGTGTGTGTGTTTGTATGTGATCGGATGTTGTTTATGCGTTTCCACAGTTTTTATCCGATATTTCGATGAAGTTTTTTTTGTTTGATAGATAATTCTTCAGTGTCGGTTTTGAGTCCAAATTACACATTCCCCTTCTCTTGTCCAAATATTCAATCTCTCTCAAGTGAGGTTACCTTTTCCGTTGCATAAAACCGACCACTAAAGTTTTAAGGCGTTGCTTTCATTGACGTTTATAGCCGTTCCCAATTTCATTTTTTTTCCTGCTAGTTTTTGTATTGCATTCACCGCAGTAATAAGTAAGCTTGTTTTTTATTACTCAACATTTATTTTTTCCAACCTTTCCTAGAGTTATTCGAGCTTAGTGATTCCCGTAGCTTTACAGCGTTCTCTTCTGATATTTGCCCTCGCATTCCATTTGACGATTCATACTTGCCTAAGACATGCCACCAAAGAAAAGAACTTGCCTAGGTCGCAAAACCGCTGCCGCCAGGTCGGCAATGCGAATATAAGATAACGAATCGTCTTTAGAACGTTCAGTTTGCCTGTCTCAAAATGCCTCTTGGAATGCTTCAATCAGAGCCACTAAGTCCGAAGATCAACATAGCCATCGGCTTTCCAGAAGAGCATACCTGAACGCTTCTGCGCACGAGGCTGAAAATGATGATCAAAGGACTCAACGACTGAGGAGAAACGCCTCTTTAACTGCTGCTGTTCGTGAGGCTGAAACAAGATTGAGAATGCAAAAACAGGCCTTTTCAGGGCCACTCCCATTCATATTGTTAACCGCCCATACTAATATTGATTTTCGGGTGGGCTGACTTTAAACTTAAACTGCTCCAATTGAACGATAAAAATTCCCAGTAATGAAAGACTCGGTCAAAGAATATAGTAACTAGGAACCGCCATTTAAGGGAGAGAATTATCAATAATAATGTTCTGACTTCGAATCCACGGTTATCTCCCTTTAACCCCCTCTCTAGACATTCTTTGCCATAGGGCTATTTGCGACTTTCCACCGGGATTTCCATTTGGTGAGGCGCGATAAAATTTTAATTCTAAAAATGCGGCCAGGAGAAAAGAAGTTTGCGAACCATCGTCTTAAGCGCAACTCTGGTGTTCGCTTCAGGTGAAACTGACAACCTCTCTGTAGTGTTGATTTGCAAACCCTCTCTGTCTATATTTAAAAACTCAACATCCTTCTATCATAATTAATCTAATTTTAAGCTATATATATACCATTCTCCATGTCTAGACATTACTACCCCCTCTATATCTTCTTTTTTCTCCTTTTCTTACGCTACCTATCTTGTTCTTTCCTTAATTCTTTTAATCTTTCTTTCTTTTCTTCTGTTTTTCTTTCTTTTGTATTTCTTTCCTTTTTGCTTCTGCCTGGTTTTTAAATTCGTTTTTGAGCCAGACCATTTTATTTTCCTTATTAATATGATGTGCTTGAAAATCTCTCAGATTAATTTTAATTTGTGAGGTGAAATGATCATAATCTTGACATAATCAAAATCCTATTCTGTGTGTATATATATATATATATATATATATATATATATATATGTGTGTGTGTGTGTGTGTGTTAAAAATAATAAAAATCACTTTAAGGTTCCATTATAATAATTTATTTCACCAGAGCCCTTTTAAAGGACGCTGGATCATCAGATAGCACTTCCAAAAAATGAAACGAAAAATGAAATGAAAATTGATGGGTAGTGTAAGTTTTTGTAATTTAACAGAGAGTGTAATAAGGGGTTGTTAGAGAGACATGGTAGAGTTTAGGGAGGGTATATATATATATATATATATATATATATGGTGATTGAAAAGTAACTCCCTATTTTTAAAATTACTTATTAACAATAATTTTTACAAGAAATGGAAATGAGAGGAAAGCGTTTAGCATGAGGCTTTATTTAAAATTCAATATAAGCACCAGATTTCGCCCAGGAATCGCGTCATCTGATTTCACTTGTGGTAAAGAAGAAATAGCTTTTTGTATTCCCCCTTCAAGAACTTCCAATGTCTTTGTTTTGTATCGTAGACTTGCTCCTTTAACCAATCCCAAAGAAAAAAGTCACAGGTTGTTAAGTCAGCATTGCTGGCTGGCGACTCATACATAAAATAGGGAGTTACTTTTCAATCACTATATATATATATATATATATATATATATATATATATATATATATATATATGTATAATTTTGTAGTTGAGCAGCATACCCTTTTTTCATTAAAAACGACTGACAAGGTACAAAGTTTATTTTTTTATTTAATTTTTCTTGTTTTTTTATATTTTTTGGGACATAAATTATGTAGAAATTGTCCAACATACAAAACATTCGAACATTTTCTACGTAAGTCCAGAAGAAAAAGCAAATTATAAGAACACAAGAAACCGCAGTACCTTGTCAGTCGTTTTTAATGAAACCTATATATATATATACAGTAGCGGCCATAATATAAGGAACGGAAACAACAGAGACATAAATATGTGTATTACTTAAAAAGTAATGCCTGATTAGCAATGAAATTTTTACCGAATAAAGATTAGGGTGTAATGCATAAATATTATACAAAGTTACAAAAATTTACATAATAGATTTTTTTTAAATAAAGATTAAATGGAACAAAGGAAATAAGCTACTGGACAAAAGTTAAGGAACGATGTTAATAATTTGCATAAAATTTTAATTTACAAAATTTAAAAAAACTCGAAACATCTTTTCAACAATAAGTAAAAGTTCATTTATTATTAGGACTTTATTTTTTAATCAATATGGCAAATTCTATACGCAAAACGCTCTCTTTTGATGAAAAAAAAACTCATTATCGCTAACTATCAAGAAAAAGTCTTTTCAAAACTTCTGATATTGTTCATCAGTCTAAAAGTGTTGTTCATCGTGTAATTAGCAGGTATAAAACCGATAAAACGTTAGATGCAAAACCAAAAACCGGCAGACCTCCAAAAACATCGCTAAGATCGAAGAATTGTTAGAATATCTACAAAAACCGTTTTGAAACTGCTACATCAATTGCCCATAAATTTAATGAAGAGACAGATAATAAGATCTCAAGGAAAACGGTCGCTCGCAGGTTAAAAAATGCAGGATTGCATGCCCGTATTCCAGCTTCGAAGCTTCTCATTTCAAAGAGAAACCAAAGGGCACGGCTGGAGTATGCGAGAGAACATGTTGTTTGGACTGACGCACAATGGGATACAGTTCATTTCAGTGACGAGTCCAAGTTTACTATATTTGGTTCTGAGGGTAAAACTTATGTCGCTTCCTCCTCTCTTGTTTGGATTACTGCGTTGGAATTTGCTGTGTCAGATAAATTTCGATTAAATATTCTTGAAAGATTGATAGCCACAAATTCTGTCCGTGCGGGCCCGTGCACACGCGCCCATATAAAACATATATACATTTATACACTACTGTGCAGAGATTTTTGGCGTATTGAATGATGGAAGACAACAACAGACAAAACGAAGACTTGAGTAAAAAATATAGATTGCCAAGTTTATTTTCGTTAAAGAAAAATACATCAACAAAGATAACGTTGCAGTACACTAGCGAAAAATATCTTCGCATGTTCATGTAGTCGTTGAAAAATGTTGTCCTGAATAGAATAGTTTTTCTAGTGGCTGAGGAATGTTGTCCTGAAAAGGACAGTTTTGTAGTCGCTGACTAGTGTTGTTCTGAAAGGGATAGTTTTGTAGTATTTGAAAAGCGTTTCATGAAAGGGACATAGACAAGAGCCACTATTGTGTCACATTCTTTATCCAAAAACAGAGACAAAACTGAGAAAACTATTTAATCCACGGCATTTCCTGAAAATTTCCATTTATGCTTTATCGATGCTTGGAGGCTTTGTTATATCCTGAATTTATTTTACGTCAAGTAATCACTTGTTGCTGTGCCAATCGCTTCGTGGTCACCACGTTGTTTGCGGGCCAATATACCACCCGCAACAAACCGCTTTAAGCTACTGTAAACTTAATAATTTGCAGTTCATATGTCTATGTTTTGCATCGTGTTTCCTGTAGATCAAACATTGGTCATATTGGAGGTATTTTCATCGCCATATTTGTCATTTTGGTGTATCTACATGTCGTATTCATTGTTGGTTTCTCCGATGACCGTCTGAGTTTTCTTTTTAAATGAATAAACCATCCGAAATAGTCCACGTTGATTAGTCGAAACCAGAAGCTAATTTGATTTACACCCGGAACCTTGCAGTGTTTTTAGTAACTCATATTACAAGATCTGATTGTTTGAAAAATAAATGTTCATTTTAAAATGTCATGAAACATTTTAAATTACTGCTTCGGTCTTGTCTTATTTAAACTTGAGGTTTATTTTTATTTAAAACATAGTTTTATGAGATCGTAATTTGAAAATCTAAAGTAATTAAATGTGAGATTACCACCGATGGCATAGGTATCGGCGATACGATGTTTGAAAGCTCTCGGTCCCTTTCTACGCCGACTACTAGATTGAGAACACACATCTTATCTCTTCCCGTCCCCTGTTAAAACACTTTACAGATATTTAAATTTTGTTTGCTCCGATTTGCAATTCACACTTTTACTTTTGCTGTTATTTTCAAATTACATTTTTCAAAAAAAAAAAAAAGTTAAAATATGGTTCAAAATATTTTAAATAAACATTATAATTTCTGATTTTCTTAAAATAAGTTTTGAAAAAATGATAATTGATTTTTAAAATAATTTCAAACTGAGATTTTCATTTTTTTTATAAAATGGAAAACAATGGTTGCCATGATCGATTATCTGACAATTTTGTTGACTCAAAAAAACAACAAAAAAAAAAAGATTTTTAATGAAAATTTCGGACGTGCTAGAAACGATTAAAAATGTAAAAATGTAAAAAAAAAAAAAAAAAAAAAAAAATTCCCCCGAATAAAGCTTTGATCTTTCCTCTTAATAATAACAAACATTTAGACGATAAAAATTTTTTTTTTCATCAAGTTTGGCGTCTTTTTTTTTTCATGCTATGACTTTTTTTTTTAATATCTCGTATAGGTACCTATCCACTATATATCTCGAGATTCTTGACAAAATTCAAAGAATGGTCTGTCGTGTAATCAATCCTGATCTGGCGTTTTGTCAGACTTCATCTTGTACATTTATAAATCTACCATTTGTCCCTCCATTGAATACTACTGACATATCTGGTCTGATGCTCCTACTATATATCTCGAGATTCTTGACAAAATTCAAAGAAGAGTCTGTAATATAATCAATCCTGACCTGGCATCTCGACTTCAGTCACTTTCTCACCGACGTAACGTGGCTTCCGTCTGTCTTCTTGTAGTTGATGTTTAATCCTTTCTTCTCTCCTTCCGTCATTACCTCCTGTAGGAGTTTTTACAGCTTTCTTTCTGTGTCTGTTATTAGTACTCTATCACCTGCATACATTATCGTGACAAGACCTTTTTAATATGTGGGATTATTGTCCCTTGCTTAGAATTAGAGGCTACGTGATTTTTGAAAGCCTCTTCTTTTTGCCAAATTTTTTTAAAAATGGATGAATAGTAGAAATTAAAATATATATAAGATAGATTCTAATGAGAAAAAATTATCTTGCATAACACAGTGAACCAATCTTCCTAGTAGCAGATCTAACAATTAATTCAATATAATCTTTCTAATTCATGTTATATGTTCATATGTCTGAGTAGTCTGGCTGTTCGGTTCTATGAACTGAAAATTTTGTTACCCTCATTCAAATTTAAAAACAGGAGAATAAGTAAATAAGGTACCGCCACAGACTTTCTAAAATAACCTTGTAAAACACCTTTCAACTAATTTAAATGCCTTCTTTGAACTTAAATTTCGGTTTCTATTTGAAAGATAACAAACTAAATGTAATCTGAATAAAAAGAAAAATTAATTTCCGTATATAAACAATGTTTTTTAGGCATTTTTAAAACATTGACACGTTTATTCGTCACTCATCGACCCATCGAGCCGCCATTTTAGATAAAAGGTGAAAACAACAAAAAATTTCTTAAAAATCAAATATTTGTCCTAAAGCTGAGTTTCGAAGTCTATGAGAAAACTTAAGACTTAACTGGATTTATAAAAAATAAAGTTTACCTTTTACTTAAAACAGAACGAAAATAACGTTTTATTTATACACAGTAGCGTGTGAGGTTAAAGGTCATATCAATAACACACTAATTCTATACCTGTCCGAGAAAGCGTGCGAAAAAAGTAAAAATAAAAACCCTATGGAATACCAGCAGTGCAATAATCAAGAATTTGTTATTTATGTTTAAAAGAAAATTTTTACTCAATAGTTTAAAAATATAATTGTTATTCTTTATTAGTATAACAATTAAATTTGAAAGAATATAATAAATAAATTTGAGGGCATTATGACGTTGTCAAAACAAAAAATATAGTGTAAATTTAATTTGTGTTGGATTAATGTGAAAAGAAAAAACATTTATTCTAGGAGTAAATTTTAGAAAAATTACAGCATAAAGTACTCATTTATGCTAATGAAATAGTTTCGTCGTAATTCTGAAAATTTTGTTGGTGGTGAGGGAAATAAATTTAAAAAAAAAATTTTTTTTTTTTTCAATTCGCCCCAAGCAAATGCAGGAGTGCCTTTTGTCCGCATGGGGTTATATATATTGTAGAGTAAGAGTAAAGAGGAGTTTTTTAATCTTCGATAAAGAGAAGGACACCATTCAAGGTCAAGGCATTTTGTGATGTCGATTGACATTATATTTCAATATTTGAAGATTATAGCTATCACGGAAGCAAGTGATAGGGAGTTCCACTTTAGAGAAGGCACGAAATAAAAAACTGTTGGAGTAGAAGAGAAATGACTATATTTAATCATTTTTCGACAATGAAAGGGTGGGACCAGATGACAACCTATATAAAATTGCTTAAATTCATTCAAATTTGGGAACCAGTGAAAGTTTTATCTTCTGAGCAGTTGCCATGCAAATAATTGTAGAAAAGAGAGAGGGAAGCCACAGCATATCTGTGAGAAAGTGATTGTAGACGGGATGCCAGATCAGGACCAATCACGTTGCATTTCCGTCTCTGGATTTTTGTCAATTTCTTTTGATAAACAGTTCGGATTCACCAGACCAAATATTATTTAAGCAGTCATACAGAAAGAAATAAGACAAAGATTTGGTTTTAAAATAATAAAAACTGAAAATAACAACATACGTTTAATTACCGAAGTATGTATTGGTTGTTCTTGTATCCGTAGGAGATGTATTTAATAAAAAGAAACTTTGTTTTAATAAAAAGTTATTTTGGGCTTAAATCATTATCAATGTTGAATTGAAATAAAATTTAAAATTTGAATTTGAAAATCTTTAAAAAAAAATTACAATCTTTTTTTTTAAATATTAAGAGTAGATTTTTTTCT
Organism: Acanthosepion pharaonis; assembly: GCA_903632075.3. NCBI lineage: Eukaryota > Metazoa > Mollusca > Cephalopoda > Sepiida > Sepiidae > Acanthosepion > Acanthosepion pharaonis. The sequence continues at coordinate 40,971 of CAHIKZ030002495.1, read as the reverse complement.
GTTCAATCTGAAAAAAAAATAACGTGTTTTATTAAATTACTAGCAGTAGAGCCTGGCGTTGCCCGTAGATGTAATAGTAAGAGATAGATCAAGTATCGACTATCATAAAGACTGAAAAATAAAATTGACAAAGATTATTGTTTAAGGTTGACGGACACGCATGTCTTAATTAATTTTTTTTTCTTTGTTTGTCTTTTGTTTTTTTTACGAATTGGTCAAACCCAAACTCAAACAAAAACATTGTTTTCAGTCGTTATGAGCCTACCGATTGAATAGAAATTTTATTATAAACAATTGTCTTGTAAATGGAATTTTCAAAGCATTCTGAATGTAAAAATAAAGAAAAAAGTGTGCAAGACAATAAGAAACACTACCTGCTAAAAAAAAAAAGTTTTGTGAAATCGGTTGAAAAATGTAGGAAATCCGATCCCATATGAACACACACACACACACACAAACAACCTGGGTTTTATAATAAGTAAAACTCTATATGAGTTGTCCCCTTTGATTCTCGCAACAATATGCCTCTTTAATCGTGTTTTTCAAATTGATTTCGTTGCAAAAAACAATTGTGTTTTTTTAATTTTTTTAAAATCAGAACCAACGCAAGGTAATTTTACGTAGTCCTGTTTTGTTGAAATCAGTTGAAAAATGTAGGAAATCCGATCCAATATATAAACGAACAGACACACACACACATCCACACACACATCCTGGGTTTTATAAGTATGATTCAAGGATAATGGCTTAACCCAAACAAATTATTTTTTTTTAATTGTTATGTGAATACTTTTGGCAAGATAAGGGCCGAATTTTTCATATGTTCACACTTGATATTGCATATTTTTTTTAATTTACTCAATCTTCTTGACTTTTTTTTTATATAAATTCATATTAAATTGGACAAACAAAATGGCCATGCTAAAACATCTTGAGAATTGATCTGGTTGTGGGGTGAAATATAATTGGCCAATATTTTTCATCATATATATATATATATATATATATATATATATATATATATATATATATATATATATATTTTGTTGTGGATTCCAGTGAGGAGAAATTCGGTCTCAATGAATGACAAACGCAGGAATTAAAGATAAGAAATTAAATGTATTTACACAATAATACAATGGGTAATATATTAGTAAATCCAGGAACGTGGTTAGTAACAATAATATATATATATATATATATATATATATATTCTCATAGTATATACTTCCTTGAGAGTCTATTTGATTGTAACTGTTTCTTTTAATGCGATTACCTCACACTCTATTACTCTACCTCCAACTCAATCACAATCTCATTATCCCTCTCAATTATCTAATATATTCTGAACAGACTCTGGGTATTTAACGGCAGCAGTCCAAATAACACTTTGGTCGAGTCCACTTATATGGAGGAGGGAGGACCATAACAATATTGTTATCCGCTGACAGACTGTTTTTATCATTCAAACGTACTAGATATCAATGATATATATATATATATATATATATATATATTTATAAACTCCAATCTTCCATGAATTTATTTGCTTAAATACTAACATATATATATAACAACGTTAAACATGAAAATGTCTTTAATAAATAAATTGTCGGACCTTGTCCATTTCTTAACATATGACGTCATTTGTTTACATTTGATACGCCAGAGCAGTTATGAATGTACGAGATTCATGGAAGATTGGAGTTTATAAACAGTAAATTCGACCTTGTCTACCGATTGGTTCTTTGTAGCCTAGAGGTAAAAATTTCAAGCGTATATGACGGTTCCGTATAGGATGCAGGTTCGAATCCTGTCAAAGAATGAATATTTTCTATGAAAATTTCTCGGACATTCAGGCCGGTAAATGTTATTTAATACTGTTTATCATAAACAGAGCATTTGCTTAAATACTTGTATCTATATAACAACGTTAAACATAAAAATGTCTTTAATAAATAAATTGTCGGACCTTGTCCATTTCTTAACATATATATTTTTAATATGTCTTGTAATATTAAATTTTATACTTTTATTTCGATGTAACATTACAAATATATATAACTATATATATATATATATATATATATATATATATATATATATATATATATATATATATATATATATATATATATATATATATATATATATATATATATATATATATATATATATATATATATATATATATATATATATATATATATATATATATATAAACCCTGGTCAATACCTAGATGGGTCCCCGCTTGGGAATACCAGGTGGTGTAATAGATAATTTTTAATCAAATAGCCGAGTTCCAATTCCAGTTGGGTTTGTTATATTCACTTACGCGCATATACCCCTGGGAAATATGTGCAAATATCCTTGGGTATGAATCGACCTCTTTTCTCCATCAGCTATGGGTTAATTAGTAAGACTTGTATCACTAAAACCATTATTACCTAAAAAAAAAAATAAATAAAATTAAAAAAAATGTATTATTATTCGGACTATTGTCCTCATCTTTCTCGCCATATCTATCACAACGTTTCGGCCGTTTAAAATTGCTCCGCCCTTCTTCAGGTGGTTGGAATGTCGAACCGAACCCTTTATTTCGCTCACTGGGGTAGATTCTGTTCTCGTTCCATGTGCCATGTTTGATGGATGTCAGTTATCAGTTATCTCCTGTTAATTTCCCTCTGAAAGTTCTCCACTGCCGTAACCGGGTATTCAACTCACACTCTTTGGGTCCTGAAACGTTGTGATAGATATGGCGAGAAAGATGAGGACAATAGTCCGAATAATGTAAATAATGTACATAATACCTCATCTCAGAAATATAGACAGATTCCCAAAAAAATTTTGTACAAAATATTTAGATTTCGGCATTAAATAACTCAAAAAGTTGATATGCCACTAAACAAAAACAGCTAACCAAAATATATTATTATTTTTATTATTATTTTTTACTAATATTCACCCAATACAAGGCTCATGAGCAACTCAAGGTAGAGGGTTACTCTATGGAGTTATATTAGCATAGGAAAAGAAAGTATTCGGCATACAGAGACGAAGTAGACTTTAGAATGAACTGAAGACCCAATCCTAAACAGCAAACAAGGGATAAACTTTTATTAATGTTTAATAAACGTAATCTGTAAGTAAGGATTTGGTATAACGTCATTTTGAGAAGAGGGATAGCTACTTTCACATTGCAGTGGCGACTCAATGCAAATATTTGAACTCGTGATGTCTGCCATAGAGTAATAATTAGCAAGCTGATGTCATTAGTTATTGTTAGCGTTGCGAACCCGAGCTTCAGAAAATATCCAGCTGTACAAAATTTTAGTAACCGTTGCAAATCGCCACCGACAAATAAATGAATAAAGCGAATAAAAGTAATTCATAATTATTAATTTATTTCCATCTCCCACGTTGGTTGGAACGAAGTTGAAGTAAAGGAAAAAAAAAAATGGTGGCGTAGTAACACTCGCTTCATCTGCTTCTCACACGGCGATAACAAAGTCTTTGTCTTATGAATATTTTACAACCAATCGTATTTTGACACGCATTGATCCGAGCGAAAACTAGTAGAACAACTCGGCAAGGAAATCATCATCGATAGACCCGGCTCAACCGCGGCCCTGATCAAATTACCGGTTTAATTATTAGTTTATTAGATAATCATTTAATAAGAAATTTAAAGAGAATATATATTTCAAAAAGCAAACGGAGATACTCTCGTTGGGAAGTGTTTTCTATGAATTTCTTTCGTTAAGGTCGACAACTACCCGATGCTATTTGTTCCCAACTTGGAATTTATGCTGATGACACAATTATTTACTCCTGTCTTAGTATCTGCTTGCAAAAATATTTGGTTTTATTAAGACAAGATTTAAGTTGGATTTCGTTAAGGCTTCCAAGTGAAATCATTTTTTTAAAAATGCGTATTGATTCTGTTTCGCTTGTAAAAAAAATCGGTTTCATTTTTATAGGATTTGGTGAAGGAGTCTATTGGAAGATCTATATAAAATAACTTGATTGATAGCTGATTCGATTTTGCCTATAAACACTTGTAATGATCTGACAGATCCAAAAAAGTAGAATTTGTAATTGCTCTCGAAAAGGACCTCAGATCAATGGTTAAATGGGGCAAGGAATGACTTGTAAATTTTCACGCCTCCAAAGCAAAACTATAGAGAACCATTACTACCTGTTATCAGCATGGCCCATGCTAACCTCCAGGAGAGTAACACTTTGCGTCTTTTGGGCTCACGTTTTCCACTGACATGAAGTGGAGTGATTATATTGAATCAATCGCTAGATATACTGCTAGGAAAGTTGGTTCACTGTGTCTTACCAGACAATTTTTCTCGTCGTCCTGAATCGACAGTCAGTGTGCGTGATACTTAAAACCTTTGTTTGCTATAAAAGCTATTCGCTAAAAGCCCGACAAATGATTTCCAGGGTTTCGAAATTGACGAGCTTTCACCAAGAATTGGCGAACTAAATTACTCAAATTTGCTGGTTATTGTAATGATCAGAAAGCCGTTTCAACGTCGCAAACCCTCACTCAATAATTAGTTCACTGTGCCGTACTAGACAATTTTACTCTTCAGAATCCATCTTGCACGTTTATAAATCTACCATTCATTCGTGCATTGAATATTGTTGCCATATTTGGTCTTGTGCCCCTATCGCAAGATTCTTAAAATTCAAAGAAGGGTCTGCAATGTAATCGATACTGACCTGGCATCTCTACTAAAGCCACTTTCTCATCGACGTAACCTGGTTTCAGTTTGTCTTTTCCACAAATATTTTAATGACACGTGTTTTCATGAGCATAGTGTCTTAACGGCAGGAATTTAAGTGTACTACTAGATTGGCAACTAAGTTTCACCTTTTTACTTTTGAGCTAGTTAAATGCAGCCGTATCTTTTATTCTAATAGTTTCTTTTCTCGCACTTCTCGCCTGTGAAACAACATCCCGATTACTTCCCTGTCACTTCTGTTTTCCTGTTTTCTCGCTTCTTCTCACTAAAAGGTTCTCATTCTTTTTCATTCCGAGTGACATTACGGTCTTTCTTCGGATGAAATGATGAAAACAATTAAAAACTAGAACCTGTTTAAAACTGAATATGGTAGATGCTAGTCAAATAAATATACTCTATATTTTAAAAGTTTGAAGCACGGGACGAATTTGATAGAAGAATGAAAAAAATGGAAAAGAGCTGTTAGAAGTCATTGAAAAAAGAATGGAATCAATTATCAAACTTATAATTTGTGAAACCTTTGCAAGGAATACCAAAATTTGTGCTGCAGTAAACAAAGTGAAAGGAGGATATTTTGACAAGAGCAAAATTTAATCATAAAATTCCTTTTTTTTCTTTTTGCCATAATAAAATAATTTTCTTTTATTTAAAGTACAAAACAACTACTTTTGGGGCAAATTAAAAAAAAAAAAATACCAGAGGTGGTCTCAAACTTTTGAACTGTAGTGTTTATTTAAAAAAAATAAATCTAAATCAAGAAAAAAAGAATTTCCAATGAAAAGGACCCGGCGAGAGACGGTTAAGCCACTCGATACTTTTTACAAGTGTTTACAGGCAAAATCGAATCAGCTATCAATCAAGTTATTTTATATATATCTTCCAATAGACTCCTTCACCAAATCCTATAAAAACGAAACCGATTTTCTTACAAGTGAAACAGAATCAATATGCATTTTGAAAAAATTGATTTCACTTGGAAGCCTTAACGAAATCCAACTTGTCTTAATAAAACCAAATATTTTTGCAATCAGACCAGAAGCCTTCATGAAATCCCGCGAAAGTTTCGTCTCATAATGAAACCAAATTAACGTCCTGTCAGTATATGAACACATGAACACATTCCGAACTATTTAGTAGCTTCATATCATCCTAGCAATTGATTCAAATGCTTCATATCATCCTAGCAATTGATTCAAGTGCTTCATATCGCCAAGACACATTTATATTGTGAAATAAATTCAGCCAAAAATGGAAAAAAATAAATTCAGCCAAGAATTGAAGGAATTAATCAAAATAAATTAATTAAATAAATTAAACCAGAACCTTATATGCACGAGTCACGAACACTGTTGACTTTAAAAAGGTTCAGTATATACTCTTTTCCTTTTAACCAAGTTTTGTTACCAGACAGAAAGGGAAATTAGCTCTCATGACACACATGTTCCTTTCGATTTCATACAAACTTTGTGTATATTTGCGTTTGTGTCTTCCCATGTACATATTCATTTAATGACAGCCGTAAAAATACTTTTCAAATTTCCACAAAATTAAAAAAAAATAATAATCCTATTTATTGCGAAATATTTTTCCAAAATTTCTATAAAATCTCATAATTATCTGAATTTTTCGGGTTTAAAAAAAAATCATGCGTTTTTCTTGTCTCCTGCTTTATAGTTTATATTGTATAAACAGACTTGCCCACTCGGAGAATTTTTCTCTGTAATGACGTGTTTGTTTTTGATTTGGTTTTTTTTTTTTTATATGCATTTGAGGATGCAGGCTTTTAATTTATAATTGTTTTCATTTATTGATTGTTGTTTTTGTTGTATGACTATTGCTTCAAGGATCATAAGTCTGTTTTTATCATTTGATCTTGCTAGTATTTTGATATTGTTTCTTAGTAGCTCACTAATCTTACTATGTTACTATGATTAATGTGTTACTTGACGGCGCTGTGGTCTGATAGGTGGTAGGCGAGACTCGGTGAGAGTGTGGTATATCGTATGTTTTTAGTTACAACACGTTTTGCCTACGTCACAGCATTCACTAGTTCCATGAAACTCACCAATTGTCTATCTATCCTGATGATGATTTTAAGAAAATCAAAAGCTTTGACCATATTTCCAATAAAGAACTTTACTCCTTGCCCGAGAAGGATTATTCGTAATTTGGAAAAGTAGATCAGTAAAATTATTCGACACAAAATGTCTGTTATCTTTAATAATATTTACTTTGGAGAACATTTGCTGCCTAAAGACACAGAAATAAACTTGGCCATTTACTAAGCTTAATTTCGATGTGGCACAAGACCAGACTAATGGATCACTCAGTGAGGATCGAACTCACTACTCAGTTATAATTGATCTGGCGGGACAATCTTTCATACGGAAATGCCCAGGAATTAACTATCATCTTTTTTCTTTTTTATCTTCACGGACATGTTTCTTTAAGTCTATTTGTTATTCTTTATATTTGACAGCTTTATCACTTTCTTTTTTAATATTACACTACCCTTATTCTTTCTTTCTTTCTTTCTTTCTTTCTGATTATGCTAAGAAATTTCTCCCTTTTTTCAAATACCTCCAGGTATTTGAATAAATACGCATAACTCTTTTTGGTATGCATAAATAAAAACAATTACGATTGAAGAGAATGCATCCTTAACTGTATATAAAAAAAAAAAAAAAAGCACACACGTCACACATCGCTTACATCGAAACACACTTTGCCTACGTCACAACATTCACTAGTTCTACGAAACTTACCAGTTGTCTCTACCTACTCTAATAATGACATAAGAAAGTCGACAACTTGAGTCATATTTCTTGTACCCTGCTTCCAAAATGAACTTCAGACAATTTATTAGGGAAATTCCTCCTTGTCTGAGAAGAATTACTTGCAATTTGGAAAAGTTGACCATTAAAATTAATCAACACAAAATATCTGCCGTTTTTAATATTTGCCTAATACACTGTAGGCAAAAAGTTTGCATTTCTTAAAAAAAAAAACACACCTTAAAATGAGATTTTTGTATTGAAATTTTGAGATAAAATTTCTGTAACTACAGTGTATTTACTTTTATTTTTCAGTTTTTCTCCACATTCTTCTTACTACCAAAAAGTTCATATTTGGATTTGTCTTTTCACAATACATTCTGCTAAATTATGAATATTTTGTATGAGAAACATAGTTTCTTTTCATCATTAAACCCTCATGAGACCTTTTGAAATACCTGGGAAACCTCTTAACAGAGGACGGTAAGTGCGACACTGAGATCCGTAGACATACTGGGATGGCCAAGGACACATTCCAAAAGTTGGGAAGAGTACTGAGAGAAATGAGGATATCTTTGGTAACAAAGAAAAGAATACTTAACTGTTACGGCAGAGAATGTTGGACGATTTCCTCAAAGATGAAGAAGAGACTCGAGGGGACAGAGATGTGGTTCTACAGAAGGATGCTAAGGATATCATGGACCGAGCGTGTGAGCAACGATGAGAAGTTGCAAACAAGAAGGAGGCTTATACTTAATATCAGAAAGAGGCAGCTGAAGTTTATGAGACACATAATGAGGAAGGAGGGCATGAAGAATGTGATACTCACGAGTCGAATAGAGGGAAAGAGAGACAAGGGAAAACAACGCATAACATACCTGGCGGAAGTGGATGGGGGAGGAAGCAGAGGTAAGGGATTTGTTGACAGCTGCAAGGGATAGAGGGAGGTGGAGAGCTATGATCGCCTAGGTCCTGAAAGGACATGGCACATAAAAAGAAAGAAGGGAGACCTTTTGAGATTACCAAAAGGACTGGAAATTTGATTCAGGTTAAGGGAATTACGACAAAAAGAACAATACCATTCGATTTTGCAAATACATGCAATACCATCTGGTTTATGCATAAATGGATAAAGAAACTTTAGGTTTCAATAAAACAACCTAAAACGCTCTCCTAAATTATCTCAAAATTACACTGTGTCAAAAAGAAGGAACAAAGTTTTTGAAATTATGACTTTGCCACCTCTGTTCCCTGACCTGTTTTCCATTGAATGTAGTATGAAATGAATTGGATAGGAGAGTTTGAAGAGAATATTCAAAGAGTGAGAGTGAGCTTATTCCAGTGCTTGAAGAATACTTGAGAAAGTCTGAATTCTATTTTTTTTTCAAAATCTGTTGGAAAGAATGCCAAGAAATTGTAGAGAGGAAATTAAGGCAGATGGTGGTTTTATTGACGAAAACAAAATATAACGCTGTCGTAGGATAAGTTTTTTTTTTTTATAGTTAAATGCTTTTTGTCAGAATAAAAGCAAATGCGCTGATGTTACTTAAATTTTTATCTTTTATTTAAAAAAATAGAAAAAATATCTAATTTTAAGGTGTTTTTCTAAAGAAATTCAGTAAGGCCCCGAATTTTGTCTGTAGTGTATACATTATATATACGCACGAAAAATCACCCGCAGTGTGTGACGGGCAGAGAATCAGCTATTCTTTTATAAAATACTAGCAGTAGAGCCCGGCGTTGCCCGGGGATGTAATAGTAAGAGATAGCTCAAGTATCGACTATCATAAAGACTGAAAAATAAAATTGACAAAGATTATTGTTTAAGGTTGACGGACACGCATGTCTTAATTAGTTTTTTTTTTTGTTTGTTTTTTTTTTTCAATTGGTCAAACCCAAACAAACAAAAAAAGTTGTTTTCAATCGTTATGAGTCTACCGATTGAATAGAATTTTATTATAAACAATTGTCTTGTAAATGGAATTTTTAAAGCATTCTGAATGTAAAAATAAAGAAAAAAGTGTGCAAGACAATAAGAAACACTACCTGCCAAAAAAAAAGTGAAGTTTTGTTGAAATCGGTTGAAAAATGTAGGAAATCCGATCCCATATATAAACGAACACACACACAAACAACCAACCTGGGTTTTATAATAAGTATAACTCGATAACTCGATATTAATAAGTATAACTCGATATGAGTTGTACCCCTTTCATTAATGCCTCTTAATCGTGTTTTCAAATTGATTTCATGCAAAAACAATTGTGTTTTTCCAATTTTAGGCGCTGTCAGAACCACCGCACGGTAATTTTACGTAGTCCTGTGAAGTTTTGTTGAAATCGGTTGAAAAATGTAGGAAATCCGATCCAATATATAAACGAACAGACACACACAATCTGCGTTTTATAATAAGTAAGATTAGTCTTAATCCCTCTTCTTGAATCTTCAAAGAAATGGAAATATTCGCAAATTCAACCGTGAAAATTTAGATGAAAGGAAAAGTTTTATTAGCAGTGACCAGGCACCGTGTGTCTGGACTTTCGTGTTACGGAGGCGGTTTTAATATTTCGAGTGGTGGTACAATTTAAGTATTTAATGATAAGATCTTTGCCTCGTAAATTCTTAGTCAATAAAATGAAATATTTGAAAGGAAAAGCAATTTTTTTTTTCGCAGAAAAACTTGTGTTGGGTAATTGATTATCCAAAGGAGACTCGATCCAACTAATTAGAAATCATCGATCAGGAATCTCAAAGCGAAAGGTTTGGGGAAAATTATTATATATTTGGCTTATATATTTCTTTTTTTTTTATTTTTCATGAGAATGTCGAGTGAATTCTACTGGGGGCGAATTGCATTTAGAACTACTGTCTTGGTAGAGGGGTGGCTGTTACTAATTGCGAGGGAGTGTTTGAGTCATTTCTACATTTCCATCAAAAGCATCTAGATTTGGCAATTGACAAAGGGAAAACACATATTCCCTGTATGTTTGAACTAATGTTGACCTGCTCGAGTAACCACTTATCTAACATCAACAAACAAAACTGTAAGTTGAAGACAACCGTTCATTTTTTTTAAAATCTTTTCACTCCAAACCATTAGGGCGCAAAGGGTTACTGATGTAAAAGAGAATCAGAAGTATTTAGTGAGGAGAAAAGACAATAAAAGAACAGGATTTACGAAGACACGAGATAATGTCACTAGGGCGTAAGGGGTTACAGAAAGTGAGAAGACTTTAGGGAGCAGACTTGGGGAAATGGACAATAAAAGAACAGGATTCAGGAAGACAGAAGATGGCGATTGATGTTGCTTTTAAATTTGTAAAGATTTTAGATGGCATGGAAGCAAGAAACTGGAAGAAAGTTCCGCGGGCGAAAAATGCAAGAAAAGAAAGTATTAGAATATAAGATACCATTGTATATAGCTCGTTCAACAGTAAAACAGTGAAACCTAGTTGCCAATCGAGTACCACGCTTAAATTCTTGCTGTCGAGGAGCTAAAGTTGAAATCTCATCAGATCAAGTGCCATGAATATACTTGTAGAAAAGACAGAGGGAAGCGACATGTTGGTGAGAAATGGACTGAATGAGATTAAATATCAAAATAGATTAGATTACACTAAGGCACTTTCCTCAAGAATCTTGCGATATATAATAAGAACACCAGATCAGATATGGCCATAATATTCAAACCATAGGCGCATGGCAGATTTATAAATGTGCAAGATGGATTCTGACGAGGAAAATTGTCTGGTACGACACAGTAAACCAAACACTATTCTTTTCAAACATTTCTCTCGATCCAGCCATTTTTAAGAAAAAATCTTTTCTTCATGTTAACATGGCGTGATGAAATTTCGACTGACACCAATAAACGCTGATCAATGCACGACCATTGTGTTATAACATTTTTTTCAATATTGATTTTCTACCTGAAGCCTATACGAAATTCCATGTAAAATAAAACCGACTCATTTTGCCAGCAACAACAAATCAATGTACTGTCAACATTTCACAATCGATTCCCCCGCTTACAAACATATCACATTGAAACACTGACTCTCGTACGATCAGACTGATTACTATTTAGAAGGGTGACTGCTTGGAAATTTATATATCGTTTCCCCGTATATATATATATATATATATATATATATATATATATATATATATATATATATGTGTGTGTGTGTGTGTTTGTCTGATAATCGCAAAAACAAAACCTTGATATATATATATATATATATATATATAAAATAAATATATATATATATATATATATATATATATATATATATATATATATATATATATATGAAAATTTATATGGATATAGATCCGACAGTATGAAGAAAATAAATATATCGAAAAACAAACAAAAATTTTTTCATATTTATTATTCTGTATTTGTAATGTTAATATAAAGTCAACGTCGGACGTTTCGGTCTATTTTAGACCATCATCAGGACGTGAGAGCCAACAGCTGACTTAAAATAACATTAGAACATATAAAATTCAACATGAAAAGACGAAAATGGACAATAAGAGCACCACTAATCCAAACAGATAACAACATTGAAATTTTTTCCATAACTGATCATGAAATATTTTAAAACATTCTTTTGTTCATTCGGTTTTCTTCTATTGATCCTTTTTTAAAGCTGATCGTTTTAAATATTTAGTTCTGGCAACATTTAATTTTAGTATAGGCAAGAATTTTCATGATGTTGAGATAGCAAAAAAAATAGCAACATCAGCACAGCAAAAAAAACTAAGAAGACCGTCGTCTTTTTTATGTGCTGTGCCCGTTCAGGAGATTGGCCATCATGGCTCGCCACAATTTCCTTCAATCGGTCCTGTGAGTATCATATTTTCCAAGCCCTCTTTCTTCGTTATACCAATTAGAAATTTCAACTATTTTTTCCTGATGTTAAGTAAAAGAGTTTTTGTTTCCATTTTCTCTGAAACTGTGTCGTTGCTCACATGTTCGGTCCATGATATTCTCAGCATCCTTCTGTCGGACTATATTTCTGTTGCTTCAAGTCTCTTCATTTGTAAGGAGATTGGTCAGCATTTACTGCCATATAGAGGGACTGATATATAATAGTTCAAAACTTTCTTCTTTGTTTCTAAGGAAATCTGCCTGTTTCCTAATACTTTGCTTAGCTTTTGGAAGGCAACTTTCGCTATCTCAATACGCCTTCAGATTTTAATGTCGCACCTTTCGTCGTTTATAAAAAACACTTTCAAAATATTTAAATTTTTGTACGTTTTTTTATTTCAGTATCTCCAATTTATAATTTGCTATTGATCCGTTTCTTTTGCAAAGTACAATGCATTATGTCATTTTTTTTTTTTACAATTGATTCTCGTTTTTCCTCACTATCTTCAGTAGGACTTTTCATAGTTTCTTATCTGCATCTGCTATTCACACTGTGTCATTTGGATATCTTATGTTGTTAAGATTGTGCCCACCTGTAATAAATCCTGGTAGGACTCTTAGAATCGCATCACTAATAGGTTGAATAAGTCCGAAGAGAAGACCAGGTTCTCCTCCAAATTCCTCATTCTTACGATTAGAGCAAAATGGAAGAGAGTTAAATTAGACAATTTGAGTAAAAAAAAATAACGAAAATTACTGAAGAGATTATTTAGAATCTATAATGCGTTTGAAAATTTAAAAAGGCCTAAAAAAGTGTCAAAAATATTTATACACCTTCTATAATGCGTTATTAAATCACAACTTGCATGTTTAAGAAAACAGGCCTATGACAACCAGAAAATCAAAAAACATATCGTTTTTATTACCTTAATAAATTTCTGTTAGGTCTATTTAATGTTTTTGAGGCCCCCTATAAGCTCTTATATTTAATAATCCAAACTTAAAAGAAAATTTTCATTTATTTTGTATTTTTTTACAATTTTTTTTCTTTAAAGTTTTTCAGATTTTTTCTTTCATTTTCTATTTTTTTTTTTTTTATTTTTATAAAATTATATATACATCCTGTCTTTCAAAATTTTCAAAATCAGATAAAATTCAAAACTTGAATGATATACAATAATTTTTTTTCTTAAATTATTTTAAAATCAAAGACTGTCCGAATTTTGAAAAAAACATAAAAATGACCAAATATTATTTAATTACAGATTCAATTTTTTTTTTCCTGATTATCTATGATTCCTTCAATCTTAATAACAATCAAAAAATTGTCATTTTATAATAGATTATTTTGAATTTTGAATAAAATTTCTTAATTTAATTTAATTATTATTCAATTTTTTTTATCTAATATTTTAATCCATCTATTAACAAGCTTACTATCAGGTCATCCCATAAGTTCTGTTAAAAACATGAATAATAATCAAACAAGATTTTCATTACATTCATAATTTTGAAATTCAATCAACAATGTATTTTCAAATTATCAAATATTCCAAAATTAAAAAAACTATCAGGTCATCCCATAAGTTCTTTCCGAATTTTGAATAAAATAAATGACCAAATGTTACATTTAATTACAGATTCAATCAACAATGTATTTTCCTGATTATTTTTCTTCCTTCCATCAAAATTTTACATCAGGTCATCCCAAAGTTCTGTCGAATTTTGAATAAAAAAAAAAATGACCAAATGTTAAAAAATAGATTCAATCAACAATGTATTTTCCATTTATCTATGATATCTATTTTCAAGCACTATCAGGTCATCCCATAAAAACTGTCCGAATTTTGAATAAAAAAAACAAGTTTGTTAAAATTAGATTCAATCAACAATGTATTTTTTTGATTATCTATGAATTACTTCCATCTATTAACAAATTACTATCAGGTCATCCCATAAGTTCTGTCCGAATTTTGAATAAAATTTAACAAGTGACCAAATGTTACATTTAATTACAGATTCAATCAACAATGTATTTTCCCTGATTATCTTTAAACTATTAAAAACAAACAGGTCATCCCATAAGTTCTGTCCGAATTTTGAATAAAAGAAAACAAGTGACCAAATGTTACATTTAATTACAGATTCAATCAACAATGTATTTTCCTGATTATCTATGACTTCCTTCCATCTATTAACAAGCTTACTATCAGGTCATCCCATAAGTTCTGTCCGAATTTTGAATAAAGAAAACAAGTGACCAAATGTTACATTTAATTACAGATTCAATCAACAATGTATTTTCCCTGATTATCTATGACTTCCTTCCATCTATTAACAAGCTTACTATCAGGTCATCCCATAAGTTCTGTCCGAATTTTGAATAAAGAAAACAAGTGACCAAATGTTACATTTAATTACAGATTCAATCAACAATCTATTTTCCCTGATTATCTATGATTTCCTTCCATCTATTAACAAGCTCACTATCAGGTCATCCCATAAGTGATGTCCGAATTTTGAATAAAAAAAAACAAGTGACCAAATGTTACATTTAATTACAGATTCAATCAACAATGTATTTTTCCCTGATTATCTATGACTTCCTTCCATCTATTAACAAGCTTACTATCAGGTCATCCCATAAGTTCTGTCCGAATTTTGAATAAAGAAAAACAAGTGACCAAATGTTACATTTAATTACACAGATTCAATCAACAATGTATTTTCCCTGATTATCTATGACTTCCTTCCATCTATTAACAAGCTTACTATCAGGTCATCCCATAAGTTCTGTCCGAATTTTGAATAAAAAAACAAAGTGACCAAATGTTACATTTAATTACAGATTCAATCAACAATGTATTTTCCCTGATTATCTATGACTTCCTTCCATCTATTAACAAGCTTACTATCAGGTCATCCCATAAGTTCTGTCCGAATTTTGAATAAAGAAAACAAGTGACCAAATGTTACATTTAATTACAGATTCAATCAACAATGTATTTTCCCTGATTATCTATGACTTCCTTCCATCTATTAACAAGCTTACTATCAGGTCATCCCATAAGTTCTGTCCGAATTTTGAATAAAACTAAGTGACCAAATGTTACATTTAATTACAGATTCAATCAACAATGTATTTTCCCTGATTATCTATGACTTCCTTCCATCTATTAACAAGCTTTTATCAGGTCATCCCATAAGTTCTGTCCGAATTTTGAATAAAGATTTTGTCGACCAAATGTTACATTTAATTACAGATTCAATCAACAATGTATTTTCCCTGATTATCTATGACTTCCTTCCATCTATTAACAAGCTTACTATCAGGTCATCCCATAAGTTCTGTCCGAATTTTGAATAAAAGAAAACAAGTGACCAAATGTTAATTTAATTACAGATTCAATCATTTGTATTTCCCTGATTATCCATATTTTCCCCATCTATTATTAAGCTCTATCAGGTCATCCCATAAGTTCTGTCCGAATTTTGAATAAAAAAATTTTCCAAGACATTTAATTACAGATTCAATCAACAATAGACAATTGTTTTTCCTGATTTCTATGACTTCCTTCCATCTATTAACAAACTTTTTTCACTATCAGGTCATCCCATAAGTTCTGTCCGAATTTTGAATAAAAAAACAAGTGACCAAATGTTACATTTAATTACAGATTCAATCAACAATGTATTTTCCCTGATTATCTATGACTTCCTTCCATCTATTAACAAGCTTACTATCAGGTCATCCCATAAGTTCTGTCCGAATTTTGAATAAAGAAAACAAGTGACCAAATGTTACATTTAATTACAGATTCAATCAACAATGTATTTTCCCTGATTATCTATGACTTCCTTCCATCTATTAACAAAACTATCAAGTCATCCATAAGTTCTGTCCAATTTTGAATAAAAGAAAACAAGTGACCAAATGTTTACATTTAATTACAGATTCAATCAACAATGTATTTTCCCTGATTATCTATGACTTCCTTCCATCTATTAACAAGCTTACTATCAGGTCATCCCATAAGTTCTGTCCGAATTTTGAATAAAGAAAACAAGTGACCAAATGTTACATTTAATTACAGATTCAATCAACAATGTATTTTTCATTATCTAAGACTTCCTTCCAATGTAAAGTTCTGTCCGAATTTTGAATAAAGAAAACAAGTGACCAAATGTTACATTTAATTACAGATTCAATCAACAATGTATTTTCCCTGATTATCTATGATTCCTTCCATCTAAAAACAAGCTTACTATCAGGTCATCCCATAAGTTCTGTCCGAATTTTGAATAAAGAAAACAAGTGACCAAATGTTACATTTAATTACAGATTCAATCAACAATGTATTTTCCCTGATTATCTATGACTTCCTTCCATCTATTAACAAGCTTACTATCAGGTCATCCCATAAGTTCTGTCCGAATTTTGAATAAAAAAAAACAAGTGACCAAATGTTACATTTAATTACAGATTCAATCAACAATGTATTTTCCCCTGATTATCTATGACTTCCTTCCATCTATTAACAAGCTTACTAATTCCATTACTGTAAAATTCTTTGGGCTTTGATTCGAAGAACTCACAAATGTCAGTTTTAACCTCTTCCTGTGTTACAAAAACTGTTTCTTCCAAATGATTCTGTAAGCTACGAAACAAATGGTAGTCTGAAGGAGCAAGATCGGGAGAATAAGGTGGATGAGGAATTTTCTCCCAACCAAGTTCTTCGATCTTTTGTGACGTGATTCTTGCTGTGTGGGGTCGCGCATTGTCCTGATGAAACATCACCTCTTTTCGATTCACTAGAGCAGGTCTTTTTTTTTTTAACTCAAAGCTTGGTTCAAACGCTCTAATTGCTGACAGTATATTTGAGCATTAATTGTTGCATTAGGTGGTAAAAATTCAAAGTGGATTATTCCTTGGCGATCCCACCAGATTGAAAAAGAACCTTTTGCCCATGAAGTTCCCTTCTCGGCTGTGGCTGGGGTCCTTCCCTTTACCAAGCCACTGTCTACGACGCTTAACATTTCGATAAAAGATCCATTTTTCGTCGCCAGTCACAAGTCTATCCAAAAAAGTGAAACAAGTTGGCGAGAATGGAGAAGAGCAGATGTCAACTCGGGATTTGAGGTTGTTTTCAGACAATTCATGAGGCACCCATTTTCCAAGTTTAGGAACTTTTCCAAGTTGTTGAAGATGACGATGAACAGTTGTATGGTTTGAACTGAGAACCACTGCCAATTCCTCAACTGATAAAGCAGGATTTTCTTCAAGGGCTGCTTCAAGAAGCTTTTCATCAAATTCAACTGGACGTCCGGTTCGACCTTCATCTTCAAGGGTGAAATCTCCACCTCTGAATTTTGCAAACCATCTTCTGCAAGTTCTTTCATTCACACATTCCTCTCCATAAACTGAGTGAATGTTTCTAGCCGTTTCGGCTGCTGAGTTTCCTTTCTTGAACTCATAAAGCATTATGTGCCTCAAATGATTCTTGGGTACTTTCATGTTAGCAGGGTTTTAATCAAACAAAATTTACTTTTATTGTTCTCTGAAATAAAATTTGATCAGTTTAAATGCATCTAAACATAAAAATAATGTTCAGCTCCATTAGACATTATAAAATAGTCTTTAAATTTCGTTCATTTTAACAAAAAGTTAAAATTCGGACAGAACTTATGGGATGACCTGATAGAAAGCGTTTGTTATTGGCAGATTTCAACGGAAGGTGGGTAAAAACGGCGAGCTTGATTGGTGGGAACGAGGCTACATTTCATTTTTACCAGTATTTACCAATATTTTCTAAAAGAAAATGCTTTAAAAATAATTTCATTCATTTGTGAATAATTTCTGAAAATCTAATTAAAATCCGACAATTAATTGATTTTTGCAAGAATTTCCATTTCTAATTGTGTTTTTACCGCAAAAAGACGTTAAATTTGCCATACTAAGCAATGACCTTGGCCGAAAAACGAGATTTTTAACCAAAATTTCGAACGTGCTGAAAAGGATTTAAAAAATTAATAAAATAATTAAAAATATTTCGGTGTTTCCTGTTTATAATGACAAACATTTTGGCGCTAAAACTTTGTTTTCATCAAGTTTGAGGCCTTTTTTTTATCATGGTATGCGCTTTTTAGCGAAAAAGTGAAGGCCCCTAGTTTAAAATTTGACAAATATTTTTGAAAGCAAATTCGAGTTACTGAGATTTATGTGACTCCAGATGAACTATTTCTAATCATAAGAATAAAGAAATGCATATATAGAATATTTTAACTTCTACAAATCAGTGTGATAAGTATTTCATTGTAAACTTATCTGATGGCTTAGCGGAAATTAATATTGTTTTCTTCATTTTACCAGATTATCTTCTCGCAGAGATTCCATGATCATGTCACGTTGTCATACGGCCAACTCGCTCATCAGCAATGATCTTAAACGGAGCTTTCCATTCATCACCGACCTTAACAGACACAACAGTTACGGAATGCAAAAGGGGGTCTTGAATTCAAAATGTGTCTACAACCCGGCCAGGTAAGGACCATTCTATAAGAAATTGTTTGTTGGTCGCTTTTTGTTTTAGTGTTAGGTTTTCTCGTACAATCACAGGAGTTAAGCAACATCAAGCCTGGCCAATATCTAGTTGGGTGACCATTTGGAAATGTCAGGTGCTGAAAGCCAGATGTGCGGGTGATATGGCTTATGGGCATATCTCGTTGAAACATCGGTTCTCGTATAATCACTGTTTTATTGTTAGGTTTTCTCGTATAATCACAGAAGTTAAGCAACGTCAACGTATAGTTGGGTTTATTTTTAATTCAGAATGCTTTAATCCATTCCACCTAGTTGTTTATGACCGAAATTCTTAATCTCGTAGAAACGCTTCTTAACAATGGTCCCATATTTGACGTCTATTTTATGCATAAATGATTGGGCATGGCTTATTAAGGCGATTTTAGATATCTTTTGAAACAATATTCTTTGTTCAATTTTCGTTCATCATTGATGTTAAGCAACGTCAAGCCTGGCCATTAAATAGTTGGGTGACGGCTTGGTAATGCCAGGTGCTGAAAACATTGTAAAAATAAAGTGGTAGAGCTTACGGGCATATCGCATTTCTTGTATATATCATATATATATTTATATAACGTAATATTCTGGTCAATACCTAGTTTAAAGGTTTGCTTTGGAATGCCAAAGTTCATCAGTAGCCTGGATGTGCTACCAGGTAATGGCTTTATGACCAAGATATCAAAGATCTTGTGAAAAATTACTCAACATATATTTTTAATTGTTATTTATTTTCCCATGCTTTTATTTCTAAAGAATTCCTGTTGTCTTCTGTATTGTTTAGAATTCAGACTTTTGCTCCTCTTAGACTAGTTACCAGTCCAGGGTGAAAAGACAGACGCATGCTGTACCCACAGGTATTTGATCGAAAGTGAACGCAAAACAGAGTATACCGGAATTCGATCTCGTTTCACCGATTCCACTTTCTGCTCCAATATCTGCATCACCACCTGCACAGGTATCGAGCAATATAAATAATTACTAATAAATTTTCTTTTTGTTCCGTTCGGCTTTTCGAATGTACGGCTCGACTACTGGAATATTATTACTGAAAGATAAAACAAAATAACCGGAAAACATTATTTGGTCATCATTAAATATTGCGGTATATTCTAACGCATTTCTGATATTTTTGATTTCTTTTCAGGCACATTGTTTATCCCCGATACACTCCTTCTGACTGGAATCTTTCGAATAATCTAAATTTCACCCAATCAGACAAAGACCGCTATTTGGCAGAACGGCTTCGAAGCGACGCCTGGCGGACTGTCCAAGATATTGACGCTCGAACGAGGAACAGGCAAAAAGATGCCACCAGAAAACTGCGTAAGAATCTATTATTGATGATTACTCATGTTTCTTAATAATCTTCGCAATATTGTAATCATTTGTCAAGATCTTCGAATTAATTATTAGAGTTTTGATAAGTGATTTTGATAAGCAATTATGTATAGCTGACCACTCATATTCGAGGATACCCGTCTGCTAGGGCGGCTGGCCAATCCCTTTTGCATGCGAATTTGTGTTTATTCAAATGCGCCTGCACTAGTTTATTCAACACCCAAAGGGCCAACATGTGGTTTACACTGCAACTGTGCTGAGCAGACCTTAGATACAGTTTCTGGGAAAGAACGTGTTATCTAAGTGTGATCAAAAATTTGAACAAGGCCAGCATACTCAAGCCCTCGGCCACGATGACTTGTGACTTCGTGCTATCGACGGTCCACAAGGGTTCTGTCTACCCAATTTCACTCACAAGGCTTGAGTCAACCCGTGGTATGGTTTTCAGGCACTTTCCAAAGGTGCCGCACGCTGGGATCAACACCTCCAGTCCGACAAGAGAGATTCGAACCCGGGTCTCAAGGTGAGAATGCAAACGTTCTAATCACTCGGCCACGTGTCCATATTAAGCAATTATACTGAAGATGTAAAGATTGATGCTCCCTTTAAAGTTAAGAAAGCATGGTTCAAACATAGTTTGCTGATTGAAGAAACAAAGTCTGTTAGTTTTGGCTTTTTATTTTGTGGCATAATTGACAATCCTGTCTACCTTAAGCGGTATTTTTACCGCAAGTTGAAGTATCTATACCAATCGATAAGTTTTCGACAAAATGATGAAGAGCGAATGCAAAATGCAAAACAAACTGAAATTTTATAAAACATTTATTCCCTAGGAATAGAATTAAAGAAAATGTTTGACTGTCGAAAGAAACGCCTTTCGTTATCCAGAGAATCCACATGCTTACATTTTGAAACAAGAAAAGTATTACTTACGTAGCCGGCGGTGAAGATGATAAGACAAAATGGAAAATTTTATTAACTAGGCGTTTCGCCGAGAGCGGTCTGTTGTTTTTGGCTTCCACTGGTTAGAATGAAAAAATGACAAAAATGTATGTGAGAAAAATGCTTTGTAATCTCTGAGGGTAAAATGGAAATAAGTCAAATTAAATTAGATTACCCTATCTCTTCCAATGTCCAGACTCAAGAGAGTGTCTGTCCGCTTGTTTGTTTGTGTTATTTATATCTGAGGTGTTGTTGCCTTCTAAATCAGTTCACCGAAGCCAGAGAGTCTGGGAAGGAAAGCAAGACGTCGGAAACAGTTCCACAGGCGAGAAGTGCGAAAGACGAAAATGTTAGAATAGAATTTCCAAGTATATCTAGCTATTTCAACAGGATAATGATGATACCTTGTTACCAATCCAGTACTATGCTTTAATATATGAAGTCGAGATTCCAGAGAGGAAAACTCATTAGAACAATTGCTATGCAAATATTTATAGAAAATACACTTGGAAGCTACGTTACAACGATGGGAAAATGACTGAAGCCGAAATGCCAGGTGAGGACCAATAAATTTACGTATTCTTTTTTTTTTTTTTTTTTTTTAAAATCTCGAGAGATATAGCAGAAGCACCCGACCAGATGGAGCAGCAATATTCAATGCACGGACGAATTGTAGTTTTATAAATGTGTAAGATTCAAAGATAAAGAGAAACTGTTCAGATCACGACATTGTTGGTGTCTGCGATATTTAAGAGGGACTTGTTGTCACTTGATTTTATCACCGGTTGAAAACGGAAAAACATACGAAAGAAGATAATAGAAAAAATATTTTTTAACTGTTTAAAAATTAGTTAACCGGTTCAACAATATCTGAGTTTTGGCGATATGTTTTTTGCTTCAATTTAAGTGCAGTACTAAATTGGCAGTTAGGTCTCATTATTTTACGATTGAAGTTACTTTACGTAACCATAGAATCTATGTTAAATGTTTTTTAGCTTCTTTTTATAGTAAACTCGTTTTTTTTCAATTTAAGTGCAGTACTGTATTGGTAGTTAGGTCTCATCATTTTACGGTTAAAATTGCTATATGTAACCATAGGATCTATGTTAACAGTTTCCTCTTTTGCATTTCATGCTCGAAGAACTCTCTTCCGGCGTCTGGCTTCCCAGTTAACTTTGATCTTCAAAGATTTAAATGCAATGTCAATCAATATCTTCTGTCTTCTTAATTCTTGTTCTTTGATTGTTCTCTCTCCTTAGTAGTGCTTTTTCTCATCGTGCCTTCTTGGATTGCCTTGGTTAGATTGAACAGGTTAAAGAAAAAAAAATCCCCAAGTGGGGAGGGTAATTCAGAGACGACTCTATTCCTGCTTCTTGCTTTCCTGTCAATTATGATCTTCAAAAATTTAAATGAAATGTCCATCGTTATCGTCTGCATTTTTGAAACCCGTTCTTTTATTGTCCTATCTCCTCAATAAATTTTTCTCATATTTTTTCACTCTAGTAGCTTTATTGATTTACTTGAGTTGCAATGATAAAAACAATAACAATTTTTGCACTTGATAGATCTCCCAGCAATTCTTTTAAACACACCACTTGGCAAATATTCCGTTCGAAAATAATTAATTCTACTTGTTTTATCTTCATTTTAGCATCCATACTGGCAAAGATGCAATTTATACATTATAAATAATGGCTGACGGAAATAATCTATTTCAAGATGTCATAATTTGTAATACAGATAAAAAAAATGATGTCAGTAAATGAATGCCATAAGGAACACATTTTATCCCTGTAAACGACTTGAGTAATTCAAACTAGCGTTTAATTTATTAAGAAATCGACCTTTAATTTCACTCTCTTAACAAGAAAAAAAATCTTATATCGAACGTGACGATGTTTCGGTTTTACTATAATTAGGGAAGATGCGATTAGTTAACAGATTATGAATTTGGCGGCGAGACGATCACGTTTACTCTGAATTATATATATATATATATATATATATATATATATATATATATATATATATACTAGCCGAATTACCCGCGCCTTACTGCGTATCAAAAATGTTTTGTAAGAAAATGATGATTGATTTTAAATCATTGTTATAATTTTTGGAGAAAAATGATGCATTTCAATATTACTCAATGATCTTGCCGATGTGACCTCCATCTTCTGGATTTCTCCTTCTATATTTTAGATAGGAGTCATTCCCTTGTTCAAATTTAAATTTAATTTAAATCAAAGGGAAAAAAAATTCAGTGGTGTGTGTGTGTGTGTGTGTGGGCAAAAACAGCTTCATCTGACGCCTTTGATATGTATTTGATGCAATACTTGACTGAATGAATTGATGAGCAGATTTCAACATTGATATGACAGTTGAATTGTCGCAACAAATATGTATTGTAAGACACTAATCACGGATTAGCGATTTCTTGCTTGTCTCACTTTGATCTTGCCGATGTAATCTCCATCTTTCTTTTGGAAAAGATTTCCCTTGTTCAAAATTTAATTTGATTTAAAATCAAAACCCGGACCCCCCTTTGATCAAAATGAAATATACTTATCCAAGTACCCTAAGAGTTATTCCCTTGTTCAAATTTAAATTTAATTTAAATCAATGAGAAATGTTCAGTAAGTGCGGGGTGCCTCAGGAACCCAATTCGGATCAAAATGATCTTGCAGATGTGAAACAAGAAAATTATATTAATTATCTATTACAAAAAATTTAAAACAGCTAACCTTATCCTAAAAAATAACAAGACACCTGCAAATTCAAAACTACGTAGAACCAACATTATTTACGATTTCATAACAAACATTTTTTTCCCCTTCAGATGAGAGGATCGTCGATATTTCGCTGATGAAAGAAGAACTTGCTAATGAGATCAACAATATGCAGATAGAAATTGAAAATTTGAAGGTGAATTTTAATAATTGAATATTTTTATGGACGAAACTAACAGTTGGCATACACACACACACACACACACACACACACACAGAGACAAGAGCATAAACGACACATAGACTCAAGTATATACGTGTCTAATGTTTATCTATAGATTCAAGTATATACGCGATAAATGTTTACTAATAAACACGACCTAATGTTTACGTAAAATATCGAACAATTTTTAACTATAGACACAACAATAAACCTGAACTATATTTACCTATAGACTAAAGTTTAAACAACTAATGTTTACCTATAGATTCAAGTATAAACAGTTAATGTTTACCTACTGACGCAAGTATAAACAACTAATATTTTACCTATAGACCCAAGTATAAACAACTAATGTTTATCTACTAAACACAATTACAAACAATTAATGTTTACCTATAGACTCAAATATAAATAAACTAATGTTTACCTATAGACTCAAGTATAAACATCTAATCTTTACGTATAGACTCAAGTATAAACAACTAATGTTTACCTATAGTCGCAAGTATAAATAACTAATGTAAACCTATAGACTCAAATATAAACAACTAATATTTACCTATAGACTAAAGTATAAACAGCTAATGTTTACCAATTGACGCAAGTATGAACATAAGTGATGTTTACAAACTCAAATATAACAACGACTAGTGTTTGTCTATAGACTCAAGTATAATTCCCCAAAATGTTTACGTACAGACTCAAGTATAAACATGTCCAATATACAGCTCTATATTTTTACATTAAATAACGCAGCAAATGTTGATATATTTGAAAATTCCCTCACTTACCAACAAATGGATTTTTTTAGTGCAATTCATCTGGATTTAATCATTTCTACTTCTATTTCATTCTTGTTTGATCAGGAGTACAAGAACACGATGGAACGTGCCCTGGAAGACTCGGGCCGGCCGCTCAACATCGCCCAAGAATGTCTGATGCAGAGAGAGAAACGTTATGGCATCGACATGGTTCATGATGATGTCGAAAGGAATTTGATTAAGGTATGCACCAAGTTTCTATGGCAACGCTTTAGAACAGGGGAGAAAAGCAGAGTGTATATTCTCGCAGACACATGCTTACACGCAAACTTGCTCAAGCAATGTATATAAGTATACATGAATGTACATATACACTCACTGGAGAGTAAATAAGCAGAACTCAAGTCAAATTTGACATAGAATATAATAAGAGGGTAGGTCAAAAAGTAATGCAATTTGTTTAACCATATAAGAAATAAAGAACAACCGGGTAATTTGCTTTTTAAGCACCGTGCTAAGTATCTAATAAAAATTTCTAAAATTGTTGTATTTAGGTGTAAATTTGCATTCTTAATTCATGCTTAAGAAATTTTGATAAAATCTACCGTTTTGGAGTTATCTCTATCTATAAAAGGCAGGATGTGTGTGTGTGTGTGTGTGTGTGTGTGTGTGTGACGAATGCACGGCCGCAATTTTCGACGGATTTGCACCAAAATTTACATGCACATGCTCCAAGTTAGCGGGAAGGCCAATACCGACGTTGCATTTCCCAACTCCCATCGATAGTGGAAATAATCGATTTTTTCATGCTTCTACGGCAGTTTTCATGTAGTTTGCGGCCATTTTCTACTAGCCAGAGTGAGAGCCTATAGCTGGCTGCCACGAATAGGCAGGAAGATTCTATTGGCCAGCGTGAGAGCCAACAGCTGACTGACACGAATGTTAACTAGCATGCTAGCATGCAAAAAAATCGCTAGCTGCATTCGTCACAAGTGGGAAAAATTTAAATCTGCATGGCACTTTACTCCAATTGGCTCATTTGCTTGCTTAAACTCAACGTTGATTCTGATTCCGCAGAACTGGGTTGGGTGCGAAAAATATTTGTTTTTAACATTCTTTTTTTCATTCGGTTTTTCCAGTCACGAGTCCTTTTTTTAAAGCTGATCGTTTTGTGTTCATTTTGTTTAGTTCTTTTTTCGTAACAGATTTAATGTTTAGTATAGAGCTTAGAAAAAATTCGCAGTGTGAGATAGGCAAAAAGTAAGGCATGTAGCAACATCAGCACGGCAAAGGGCACTCCTTTAAAGGCAAAGAAGGGCAAAAATATTTTAAGTCAAGTGATAGTGATTCCTGTATGAGTCGTATGATTTTTGAATCAAGCACGGGCAATGCCGGGGCATGCTGCTAGTTGACAATAAAATTTCGGACTCTGTCGCGTTCATCTGTCCGCCATTACAGGCTTTGTTTAACTACGTTCACTGCGGAACATTTTGCGTACAGAAGCTTAATAAATGCAATGACAACTTTTTTTTTTATAGTAAAGTTTTCTTTTTAAATTAAAAACAACAAATAATAAAATAAAGCTTTCTTTTAAATTAAAAATAAAACAAATAATAATTAATGCACAAACTTTGCACAAACTTTGTAAAGAGCATGATTATTTACAAAATAAAAAAAATGCTAGAATTTTTTATTAGATACTTAGCGCGGGCCTTAAAAAGCAAATTACCCGAACAACTAAACATACCGTGCATCAAGCTAGACATCATAGGTTCACATCCCTACTTTTCAACATAGAACACTGCCATTGAATGAAGTGATGACTATCTACAAATGAGGGCATGTATTTCAGCTTTGTAAAACTTAGTTGACTTTCTGATGTAGCCAATTTATTACAGCAGTTTTCAATTTTTCATCACCATCATCTTTGCCTTTCAGTGCAACTTTCATTGGACCAAAGACATGGAAGTCTGAGGGTGCTAAGGGATGTGAACGAATGGCCTACTGTGATCAAAGTACATATATACATGCATTTATATAGAAGTTTGTTTAAAGAACGACAAACACTCTTTGTTCAAGACTTTATTTATTGTATATTTTGTAACTTTATCCTGGTTTTCGGTACATATTTAAATATAAGCTGTCCAAAGCTGGTATATTTTCGTTTTTCAGATAACATTTTCAATGTGTTTTGTTTTCTGGGCTATGTCGGCTTCATCATTTTCTTGACACATCTTGTCTTCGCGTGGCAGTTTATGTTATGTCGTTTTTTATTTATGAAATATATTTTGTATGTTTGTTCGTAACGTTGATAACATATATATATATATATATATATATATATATAATATTGTTTAAAAATATGTATTCATCGTGACACAGAAAATTACCATGTTTCGGAACCTTAAATTAAACTTAAAATTAAAGATTTTGTTCCCCCACTCAAAAAAAAAAAAAAAAAAAAAAAATAAAAAAAGAAAAGTTATTCAACATCGCTTGAGAATGAAACGAAACATGGTAATTTTGATGAATACATATTTTTAAATAATGATATTATATTATGCTGTGAATTATAAATATGACTGTTCTTATATATATATATATAAAAAAAGGCTTAGTGTTTAAGCCTTTTTATTATATCCTTACTCTGTCCTGGACATTGAGTTCTACCTGGATTCTATCCTCTTGGAATTTTTTTTTTATAAAAATATATATGTATGTATGTATGTATGTATGTATGTATGTATGTATGTGTATATATTTATATATTTTTTATATGTATGTGTATATTTACCACTAATATTATATATATATATATATATATATATATATATATATATATATATATATATTATTCAAACATTATTTTTTAGTGGACACACACATAATTACGTATCACAGACTGCCATAAATTCGACCCTTATTGTAATATAACTTAATTATAATATACAGGAAAATATCAAACTCCCGCATGGGTGTTTCACTAAACACTTCAATCTGAATCTCTTCAAGTCAAGGATCAATCCTCATCTTTCCTCTCAACCCTCATCATCTTCACTTCTTACTACCACATTCATCATTATTATTTTGACTATAACTCCCTATCTTGATTGCCTTGTTTTTTTTTATGGTTTATCAAGCGTTTGCAGGTTATTTTTTTACGTTTTATCAACCTTTCAAGATTTTTTTTCCTACTAATTGACCCATAGCTGTGGAGGAGAAGAGGTGGATTTATACATTCTCAAAGGATATTTGCGCCTAAGTCAATATAACGAACTCACCTGGAATTGAAACGTAGCTCGTTATCCACCGCACCGCCAAGCTTACAACCCCTGGTATTCCCAAACGGTTACCTATCTAAGTACTGACCAGGCTTGACGTTGCTTAACTTCAGTGATCTTACGAAAACAGGGGTTTCAACGTGATATGGCTGTAAGCTCTCTCTACCTTGAGTGACTCTAGAGTTTTTTAAAGAATGAAATTAAGTATTAAAATATCATCCTAAGTTGATATACGAGGGGAAATACTGAAAGTTCATAGAGTAGACCTAAAACTAGTATATTTAATATATTATTTTAATTAATAGTTATCAATTATTATTATTATTTACATTTTCTGACATTTTACTGGTCCCTCCGAACGCTCTTAAACCGACACTCGACTGACCTTGAAACACAAGTGCCACTCAAAATGTTTTTAAGGGTCTGGGTATCAGATATTTTGAGCTTCATAAAAATTCGATTCAAGCATGTCACCCGAAACATCGCAGTGTCGTTCCAAAACAACGCTACAAAACATCGCTTAATAATTAAATGTTAGTGTATAATACAGAACTTCTTGGTAGTGATTTTCTAAGCCCGGCTTAGATGTGGCACAAGGCCGAAAGTATGGGGCACCCAGTGAGGATCGAACTCACTACTCAGTCGTAATTGATCTAGCAAGACAAGTAACCATTACACCACGTCGAGGTGCCCCAGAACTTATTGGTAGACTGACTCAGTTGGCTGTGTACAAATGAGCGTTAGTTGTGGGTTATTTTAGTTGAATGACATAATCACAGCATTGTACAGGTTGGGAACTTCGATACAACCTCGTATTCTATTCACTGTTTCCCTTTTTATTTTGTTCTAGCGTTTATATTCTGAGAAAAACTTAGAAGAGATTGATTATTTGTGTCTACGGTGTTAACATAATTTTAAAGGCCTAATATATATTGATATTTCAATAGAATTTTCGGTCTCGAATTGGCATCACGGCTTCATTCCCTTTCCCAACGCCATAACATAGCTCCCACGTGACTTTTGTATAAATACTTTCATGACAATTATCCTCCCAAAGACAAATTGTACATATGGGAACTAGTTAGGACTTTGAGGTATTATGGTGGCTGTAGTATGAATGGTAAGTAAGAATGTGTTTGGGCGAAAGGAATACTGTTGTATATTTGGGTCAGCAATTGTGGCTAGCTACGTTTAAGAAGATTAGCCTTTCCCCATCTTCTCTTTTGGCCTTGTGTCATATTTTTGTATTTTCAAAATAAAAATTGATTTCCTCTTTGGTACCGAGACATTACAAATTTAAGCGCAGTACTAGATTGGCGGTAAGGTCTCATCATTTTACAGTTGAAATGGCTAGAGGGTCTGTACTAACAATTCCGTCTCTCGCAGTTATCGCTCGTAGAACTCTATTCCGGCTTCTTGCGTTCCAGTCAACTATGATCTCTAAAACGTTTAATGCAATGCCAATTGTTTTCTGTTTACTTGAATCTTGTTCTTTAGTTGTTTTCTCTTCTCAATAATGTTTTTTTTTTCAGAATCTTTCACTCTTTGTAACCCCTTATGTCTTAGTGGCTTTATTATTTTTCTTTGGTTGAAATTGTTAAAAAGTGGTTGTATATATATATGTAGCGGTTGCCCACGAGCGGCCCCAGTATCACACAAGGGTGAACGAGGTCACAAGAGGCCCGCTAACATTTTTGAAGACGTTAAAAGAATATGAACGACAGAACGAGGATATATATGATATATGCTAATTTATTCAGGGAAAGAAAAAGACATAAATGTGGTCGGAACGGAAGTTCTAGTGCAGGCATTGATGGTCGAGGTTGGTGTTGGTAGTTGCCAGGATGATCGCTGTTGGTTGTTGCCAGGATGATCGCTGTTGGTTGTTGCAGTTGATGTTGGTTGTTGGCAAGATCATCACTGTTGGTTGTTGGAGTTGATGTTGGTTGTTGGCAAGATCATCACTGTTGGCTGTTGGAGTTGATGTTGGTTGTTGCCAGGATGATCACTGTTGGTTGTTGGAGTTGATTGTTGGCCGGGATGATCGCTGTTGGTTCTTGAAGTTGAAGCTGATGTGGGTTGTTGCCAGGATCATCACAGTGGATTGTTGCAGTTGATGTTGGTTGTTGGCAGGATCATCGCTGTTTTTTGTGGTTGTTGGTCGTTGCCGGGATGCCACTTGTTGGTTGTTGGCCGGGTTGCCAACTTGACGTGTTGGGAAAGAAAGAAGAGCTGGCGTTGTTTGGGCATGTCACAGGTCAAGAGCAGGCGTTGCGTGTTTACCGGTCGAGTCCGATATTAGTAACCTCCCGTATTAATTACTAACATAGAGTACGGGAAAGGTTAAGGACGACGTGCGGGCAGCCAGTAGGGACAGGATGCCGAGAGTCAAACAGGAGCCAGGAATAGTAGGCGAAGGAGAGAGAGAAAGTTTCCAACTGTCGTCAAGTTGGCAGACAAAAAAAAAAAAAAAAAAAAAAAAAATGTGAGCGTAACTCATTACACAGCCCGCTGATCGACGTCCCTGGGCCTGCGTATCCGACCATTTACAGTCGCCGACCGGCTCTCGAATCTAGCGAGAAATCACTGTCTTGTGACAAGGGAGACCAGCAAGTTAAATTGGATAAGCTAACAGTAAAGTGTCTATAATATAATACGACGAGGTTAGCTAAAGAGAACTATGGCCTAAAAATGTCTAGCAGTATATTACAACTAGGTTTGTAATATAACTTAACTAAAAAGGGGACTTGCTAGTCTCTCCCACAGGTTAACAGTGTATAGGGGGCACAAACGAGAGGTCAAGGTCGAAATGACATGTTCCTCTTAGTTTAAGGAGCGAAAGGAGGAGGTAACTCCGACATATATATATATTCTAATTTTATTTTGCTATTTATCTTTTATAATTTTATTTTTCTATTATAGATTATATATTTTTATGATTATTATATTTTAAAAAAATAATTTTATGATTTTATTTTGTTATCTTATTTTTTCCTCTTTGATGACAGGAAGTTGACGTCATCAAAAAATGCCAGGAAAAGATACGACGCATTTTG
Organism: Acanthosepion pharaonis; assembly: GCA_903632075.3. NCBI lineage: Eukaryota > Metazoa > Mollusca > Cephalopoda > Sepiida > Sepiidae > Acanthosepion > Acanthosepion pharaonis. The sequence continues at coordinate 9,650 of CAHIKZ030002495.1, read as the reverse complement.
TATACAGCCAACGCACAAATAAAGTGAGTCGATCAATTTTATTCATCGCTTCGTTTATTGTTTATTTGATCCTTTGTTTATTATTTATATTTATTGTTTTATTATCTGTTCGTTTTTTGTTCACTTTTTGATTCTTATCTTTCGTTTCTCTTTATAGAAACTTTTTTTTAACGATTCATTTATTTGTGTGCACTGAGTCGATAAGCCAATAAGCTTAGGCGTATTTATTCGTGTTTAATTATTTTAATCATTTTAAGCCAAAGTATGCGATAATGCCACTAGGATGTAAGAGCTTACTGGAAGTGAAAGAGAACGAGAAGACATTAGTGAGGAAAAGAACAATAAAGAAATACAATTCAGGATGACAGAAGATGGCGATTGGCGTCGCATTTACATTTTTGAAGATTGTAGGTGACAGCGAAGCAAGAAATCGGAAAGAACTTCCACAGGCGAGAAAAGAAAGTATTAGAATAGAATTGATGGTTGCATCTAGGTATTTCAAATGTAAAACGGTGAGACCTAATAGCCAATCTAGTAAACGACGTTTCATGCAATGAACCACCAAATGAAGGAAATTTCAGAACAATTTAATACCATGAAAATAATAAAGAAAAGAAAAAGGAAACTACGTCACGTTGGTGTGAAAGTGAAATCAAGTCAGATGCCAGGTCAGGATCGATAACATTACATTATCTTTCTTTGAATTTTGTCAAGAATCTTGAGATATAAAGTAAAATCTCAGGCAGATTCAGCAAATTATTTAATTCAATAATGAATGGTAGATTTATAAATATTCAAATGGATTCTGAAAACTTTCTGTCTAGTACTTGAACCAACTGTTGATTATTAAGATATTTTCGACGTTGAAACGTCTTTCTTCTCATCGAATAACTTAAAATTTTAATTTTAGAAGCCAATTTTGGTGAAAACTCGTCAATTTCGAAACCCTCAATCCAAATCATTTGTCGGGCTTTTTCAATAAAAATTATAACAAACAAAATGATTTTTAAATATCAATTTCAAAAACTGTCGATTCAGGACGAAAATAAAAATCAAATGCCAATCAAATGTGATTTCCCAAATTTTTTTATTATATGAGAATTCAAATTTCGATCAACTTTGAAACACAACTGAAATTAGTTATGAAATCTGATTGAACAAAGTTTTCAATAGCAAATTGATTAACATTCTGTAAAAAAAATAATCTATTTTTTCGTCTTACAAGACAAACATTGAAAAATTACTAAAATTTTATTTAAAAAATAAAACGTCTTTTCTTTAACAAAAATTCATATTAAGTTTAAAACTTTCAAATAATTGAATTGACTGAAATTTACATTTATTTAAATGTTGAGTCATTAAACTAATATTAACTATTTAAAACTAATTCAATTTTTTTATAAATGTAAACTAACATACTTTAAACATACAAGTATTTCCAAACTATAAAAAATGATCAATAACCACAAGCAAAAATGGAACTGTTTAAAATGGACTGTTACCTAAACTGAAAAAAAACTGATAGGGACATGGATTTAAATGTTGAGTCATTACATATAATGTTAGCTATTTATCTAATTCATTTATTTATATGTGTAAATAAGTATTAGCTGTTATTTGTTTAAATTTTCAAGACTATAACCCTTCCTGGAGCCGAGCCATGAAAGCTTAAACATGCTCTGTTTACTAAAATCAAACATTATTTTAAGAATATTTGATCTTTAACCGAAATGGGTTTATAACACTCTTATCTCGTGAAAATATCAGTTACCACCAGGCTAAAAGTAGTGACGATTCTGCATATAATTCATTAATATCAACTTTTTTAATCCAGTATAGTGACGTATTCTATATTTTTGATATGAATAACATTTCTTTATATTTTTTAATTTTTATATATATATTTTTTTCTTTTTAAACATTTTTCATATTTTTAAAATTACCAGGAAATGAAAATAAACATTTGGGTAGTAAAATTTTGACTAACCACCAAACTTTTTAGTATTTGAATATACAAAAGGAAATCGGACATGTTTATTAATAAACAATAATATGAAAATAATTTTTAATAAATAAAATTGGTATAAATTTGAATGTTTTTTATAAGAAAATGCTTTTTTTTAATATAAAAATTTCCAATATTAAATTGCGTCTTCAAAAAAATGTATCTTGGTAATCCAGAAATACGGTAATTCCTTTTCTTTTTAGTATTTTCATTTAGTTCAGTCATAATTTTTTTTATACTATGTCCATGTAATCTAACATTTTGAATGTTTTTTCAGTAGGCAATTATTTTTTTAAACTTTTTTTTTTAATCATTTTTATCCTTCTACCCAAAGCAAATTCATTTAAAACCATACTAAGACGCCAGTTTTTGAAAAAAATTTGATAAAAAAATCATTATTTATAAGAGAGGTCAATAAAAAAACAGAAATCTTTGAAAAATTTAAAAAATATTCTTTTGTTCTAATGTTTTATTGAATCTTATTTATTATAAAACGAAGATTATGTAACCATATTATTTGTTTTGTCATTTATATATTGGATTTCATTATATCACATTCAAACGATTTCAACAAAAATTCACAGGAACAACGTAAAATTACATTTTGCAATTGGTTTTGACAGCGCCCAAAAATGGAAAAAAAAAATTGTTTTTTCACGAAATCAATTTGAAAACAAGATTAAGAGGAATCACGAGAATGAAAGGGGAACAACTCATATCGAGTTATACTTATTAAAAACCAGGTTTGTTTATGCTTCATTTATATATGGGATCGGATTTCTCATTTTTTAATAACCGATTTCAACAAAACTTCCTTTTTTTTTTTCTCAGGTAGTGTTTTTATTGTTTTTTAACTTTTTTTTTTTATTTTTACATTCAGAATGCTTTAAAAATTCCATTTACAAGACAATTGTTTATAATAAAATTCTATTCAATCGGTAGACTCAAACGATTGAAAATCAATTTTTTGGTTTTGACCAATTCTAAAAAAAAAAAAAAAAATTTTCTTGATTAAAAATGCATTCCGCCCAAAAACCTTAAAAAAATAATCTTTTATTTTCTTTATTTTCAGTTTTTATGATGGTCGATACTTGATCTATCGAATTATTGTTAATCCATCAATTTATGAAATGGAATCTACTTTTTTATTTCTTAATTATTTTTAAGAATAAATATGTTAAAGAATAACAGAAAATTGATAATATCATTGTATTTTAATTTATAATTAAAAATCGGAAAAATTTAACATATTTTAAATTTAAAATTTAAAAAAAAAATTTTTGTTTTTTATTTTTTTAAAAGCAAAGAATTTAAAGGATAAGTAAATATAGATTTTAATTAATAACAACATCATTAAATGCCTAGTTTTCAAATTAATTATTAAGAAAAATTAAAAGATTTAAAAAAAAAAATAGATTTTTAATAATTAAAAAACATGTTTTTGAAAACAAAATTTTAATAATCATTTTTCATTTACATTTTTTTCTAAATGAAATTTTACTTCTATTATTATATTATTCATAAAATTAAAAGATTTTAAAATTAAATAATACTTTAGACTTGTGTTAAATTTTACAACGATTCAGAGAAAATTTTCAGTAATATTACTAACTGTTTGAAAAAAATGATGATTTATATGAGTCTCTAATACTTTTTTTATTTATTGAATTCATAAATATGAACAAACAAAAAATTAAATTTCTTGAATTTTCATTAAATAAGAAAATAAAATAACAGATGTTAAAGTATTTTTAATACAATCATTTTCTAGAAAAATAAAAAATTTAGTTAAATAAAAATAAGATCCTAAAAAATTCCTCATTAAAATCATACATTTATTTGAAGGATTGAGAAAAATTTAAAGAAAGTCCAATCATTTCAAAACTTTGAAAAAGAGACTCAAAAAATTATCCCTAGTGCGAAAATTGTATAAAAAAATCTTAAAAATATATAAATGAAAATGATCTCAAATAAATAAAAATTCCAATTGACAAAAAAAAAAAACAAATAAAAAAATTGTCAAAATTTGCTTTTTTTTTCGTTATTTTAATAAACAATTTTACGATAAGTAATTAATTTATTGAATTTTAAGAAAGGGTGTATTTTTCATCAAAATAATTTAATAAATAAATCAGATAAAAGAAATAATCAAAAAAAGAATGATTTATTTGGCATGATGAAGGTATAAAGAAAGGCCCTAGGAATTAAAAGGAGATGGCAGACAACACCCCAAATGAAGGAAAAAAATTTTGAATACAACAGAAAAACAATGATGGACTAAATTTTGAAAGAACTTCTGACATTATCATATTTAAAAAATATTTAAATCCCTGTTATTGCAATACAGCTTTAATGTCCTTAATTTACCATAGCTGAAATTAAGAAAATGGATGCCAAACGAATTTAAATAATTCATTGCTATCATGCATCATCCCAAAGCTAGTGTCAATGTCTGTATTTTTTGGATCCAAAGGAATATAGAGGATTAAAATCAACTAAAACTTCCTACAAAACTACAATAATTGGCCTCCAAAGATATTTGAAACTACAGAAACCTGGATGATTTTTAAAAATAAGGAACAAAAAAGTAAAAAATAATTTAATAATAATAAAAAAAAATCAACAAATTCAAAAATCAAAATAAAAATTCTTTTAGAGATGCAACTACAGCACAATACACCGGCTGAAACTGCAAAATACCTAAAAAAAAGACAGCAAAGACGAATGCAACCGACCAGATACAGAAGCGATGGCAAGATAAACCGCTTCATGGCCAATACTCTGCCCGTACCAAACAAGCTGACGTAGACAAAACCCGTACCCATCAGTGGCTACGTAGTGCAGGGTTGAAAGCGGAAACTGAAGGTTTTATCCTTGCTGCACAGGACCAATGCTTGCTAACTAGGAATTATCAAGCACATATACTAAAAATATTGTGTCAGCCCAAAATGCAGATTCTGTGATAAATATCCAGAAACGATTGATCATCTTGTATCAGGTTGCACGGTGTTGGCACCCACTGAATATAAAACCCGACATGACAGAGTGGGCCAATATCTGCACTGGAAAATCTGCAACTTCTACGGGAAGGAAACTGAAAGAAACTGGTATGAACACCACCCAGACCCGGTTACGGAGATAGGACCTGTTACAATTCTATGGGACTACACAATACACACTGACAGAACAATCAAAGCCAACCGCCCAGATATTGTTATTAAAGACCACAAAAAAAAAAAAAACGGTGCCTCCTTATTGATATGGCAGTCCCTGCTGACTGCAATGTATCTTTGAAGATATTCAAAAAGTTGTCAAAATACAAGGACCTTGAAATAGAAATCTCGAAAATGTGGCATATGGGAACATCAACAATCCCTGTTGTAGTTGGAGCCCTAGGACTGGTTGGAAAAGATTGCAGTAGACTAATTGAAGGGATTCCTGGAAGTCCATGCCTCAAGGAGATACAAAAAATTGTTCTGACAAGTACAGCCCACACCTTACGAAGGGCTTTATCTATGTAATTTTTTTTTTTTTTTTTTTTTTTGTTTGGAAAGTGTCATGACGCCATTTCTAACCTTAGGTCCCTAATAATGACTGGACCCGGAAAGAAATGTGTAAAAAGCCAGAAAATTTTGAAGAAAATTTAAATGACAATGCATGATCTCCTATAACCCCTGAGGACCATAGTTTAGGCTTGGCTCTACAGGATACAAAGCAGGAAACATAACATACACAAATAATAATATTAATTTTTCAAGGACACTCTAAGACTGCAAAAAACTGGTATGAACATCACCCAAACCCGGTTACAGAAACAGGACCTGTAACGATTTTATGGGACGTTATAATCCACACAGACAGAAAAATCAAAGTCAATCACACAGACATCGAAATCAAACACTACAACCCCCCCAAAAAAAAAACCCCAAAAAAACAAAACAGAATATCATCTCTTATTGACATGGCAGTTCCTGAATATTGTAATGTATCTTTTTTGAAGGTCTTCAAAGATACATTCCAGTCTACAGGAACTGCTATGTCAATAATAAAACACATTCTGTTTTTGTGATTTTCAAAAAAACTATCAAAATACAAGGACCTTGAATGGAAATCTCAAAAATGTTGCACTTGAGGACATCAACAATTCCAGCTGTAGTTGGATCCCTCAGATTGATTAGAAAAGGTTCCGACAGACTAATTAAAAGGATTCCTGGTAGTCCATGCCTTAAAGAAATATAAAAGATTGCATTCACAAGTACAGCTCACACATTACGAAGAGTTTTATCTATATAAAATGTGTGTGATCGTATTTTTTCTTTTACAAAAATGATCTGTGGAAAATGCCACAAATCCTTTGGTCTCTGATTGGAACTAGGAAGGAAATTTGTATACACCAGAAATCCAAAGAAATTATAATAATAATAACAGGGTTCGCGAATAACTGCACTGATCGATCTGCAACTTTGACGGGAAGGAAACTGCAAGAAATTGGTATAAACACCAACCAAACCCGGTTACAGAGATAGAATCAGCAACAATTTTATAATACTTTACAAGACACACAGACAGAACAATAAAAGGTAATCGCTGAGACATCATGATCAAAGAGCACAAAAACAATGTTCTTTCTTATTGACAAAGCAGTTCCTGCAGTCTGGAATGTGTCTTTGAAACTATCAAAATATAAGGATATTGAAGTGAAAAAATAAATATATGATCTTATTTTGTTTTATTTTTATGCTTATTTTTTTTTTTTTTTAAATCTTCATTGGAAAATGTCATGGTGCCATTTCTGACCTTAGGTCTCTGGTTGGGATCCGGAAAGAAATGTGCATACAACAGAAACCCAAAGAAATAAAATAATAATAATAATCGATTTAATCTGTGATGTAAAATCTACTTTCTCAGAATGAACCGTGCCGCCCAGCACAATCTGGAGATTGATATGAAAGATAAGCAACATGCTCAGAGTATTGATGATCGAGTGCAACAGTTGAGAAATTCATCGGCTGGAATTGGTTATTATCCAGGCGTCGAAAATATTTGCAACACGTAAGTAATAATCCATAAACAAGGACTGTAAGAATATAATGGTCATTATTCGTTCTTACTTCTCTGAAATGATTGTCTAGATTTTAACCAAATATTTTGTTTAGACTTTTTCTTCTTCTTCATTTATCTGCCGTATGCCTCCAGAACATTTGCCATAATGGCTCTCCAAAATTTTCTGTCTTTTGTAACTCTTAATAAATTTTATCTTGTTATCTCATTTAAATCTTGTTCCACCATCCGTTTACCCAATACTACTTCAAGCCTCTTCTGTGAAGAGAATGTCCAGCATTCACTGCCATATAGGAGGAGTGATATTACGTAACAGTTCAGTATTCTTTTCTTTGTTTCCAACGAATTTTTTCTATTTTTTAATACTTTGCTTAGCTTTTGGAAGGCGTCATTCGCTATCCCAATGCACCTTCGGTTATTAATCTCACACTTTCCATCCTCTGTTAAAACATTTTCCAGATGCAAATAATCTTGTATTCTGATAATGAAAAAAGTTCCCGAAAAAGGTTTCTGAAAAAATGTCTTCGATAATACCAAAAAAGTCTTCGATAGTTAAAAAATGTCTTTGATAATACAAAAAAGTCTCATATAATTAAAGTATTTTGCAGTCATTGAAAAGCGTCTATGATAATTCGAAAAAAATATCTCCGAAAATTAAGAAATGTTTTCGATAATTCAGTGATGTCTTCGATAATTGAAAATATTTCCGATAATACAAAAAAATATTCGATAATTACAAAAATATCTTCGATAATTCAAAACAGTCTTCGATAATTCAAATTTAATTTTCAGTTACCGCATAATAACTGATATTTTATATCAATTTGGCGGTAATTGAAAAACGTCGATGATAATTCAAAAAAAAAAAAAAAAATTATCCGATAATTAAAAATATTTCTTATAATAAAAATGTTCCTAAAAATTATAAAATATTTCTCATAATTCAAAAAAGTCGTCGATACTTGATAAATACTTTCGATAATTTAAAATTTTTTTCCTATAATTGAAAATTGTTTTCGATAATTAAAACAAGTCTAAGATAATAAAAATATCTCCTAAAATTCAAGATTATCCTATAATTCAGAAATGTTTCTAAACTCTGTCATGTTATATTAATTTATGAATACACCTTGAGAAAGTCACATTATAAAAAATAACTTTAAGATGAATTTTTATGGGTTATAATTTTGGATGAAGGATATAGGTTAAATTATATAACATATTATATTACATATTTCATACAGTTATTTTATCTTCTGTTTTCCATGCCCCTTCAGGACGTTCATGGCTCTCCACATTTTCCTGGCCTTTGTAGCTCTTAGTAAATTTTGTCTTTTTGCTATATCTCCTAAACCTGTTCTACCACCCACAAGATAGTTAGGCAGTGGTTATACGCTGTTTTCCTCTGTCTCTCTACTGCCTTCAATATGTCCTGTGAGTGTCAAATTTTAAGACTGCTTTTCTTTATTATGACACTTAGAAATTTCAATAGCCTCTCTTTCTGATGTTAAATATAAATGTCCTTTTTGTTTTAATTTCCCCTAAAACATCGTCATTGTTCACATGTTCAGCCAATAGTATTTTCAGCGTTCTTCTGTAGAGCCACATTTCTGATGCCATCATCTGGGAGGAAATTGTCCAGCATTCACTGTCATATATGAGGATTGATATTATATAGCAGGTCAGCAGTCTTTTCTTTGTTTCTCTTGCTCAAGGGAGTTAGGGTAGTATATATTAATAGCTGTTTTAAGAGAAAAAACATCCTTTTTACACACTGTTTTTTTTGCGGGTTCGAAGGTTAAACTTTGTCCATTTTTTTTAATTACAGGGTTAGTGTCCCTGAGTCTTGGAGTCGCTATTCACAAGACAACTTGATTCGCTCTCAAAAGGAACGTGCCAATTCCGAGAAGCTTCGCGGAGACATGGACGCCTGTCTTCGATATTGTGCTACGAGCATGTGGAATCAATTCAATACTGTTAACAACTCATTCAACTGCCGAATTCAAGAGATGAGTGACACACGCAACAAGATGCAGGCTCATTTACAAAAGGTACTTCGTTTTACGTTGAGGAATTGAGTAACGTGGTAGTGGTAATTTGAAGCACTTGGCGTGGATCGAACTCACTATGTAGTAACGGTATATCAGAGTAGCTCACTTACCACTGCTTCACCACAAAGCAATCTATTGACTAATCTTACCTTAGTTTGGCACTCACCACTTTGTACTAATGGCCAACTAGACTGACTTGCTAGCCATTGCTTCACCTCGAGATCCCCTATTCACTAAACTTAGCTTGACACAAGGCTTACGTATGTAGCGCACAACGAAGATGAAACTCACTATTTTGTAGTAATGGTCAACCAGACTAGCTCGTTAACCATTACCTCTTTCCAAGACGCCTCCAAGTAGCGTAGGTTATCGTAGAACAAAACGGAATTGGTGTAATGAGTTCGAAACTGTCTTGATTATTTACATTTATTTCAGAAAATGGCATGAATCCGCTTATCGCTGTGCTCTGTTTTATCGCCAGATATGTTGCCAAAATGTCTCGTCATTGGTATGTCACAGTAGCGAATGGAGAC